>CM076574.1:700807499-700917499 GCA_034641835.2 Pinus albicaulis
TCACCATCTTACTTGAGCTCTCAAGCAATTCTTGCAAGTTATCCTTGCTTGAGTTTGCATTGACATCCGTGCTTCCATTACACTTGTGCAACGCTGCTGCTATACATTGCCACTAAACTCTAGCTTGGTTTTATAAAATAGTTGACAAATTTACTTTTAAATTGTACAGCCAATATGCCTCCTCGATGGGTAAATGTGCAGGTATTTTCTTGTTTCATAATTAAACCTTTTAATTTGATTAAATTTGAAAAAACCTTAAAATTAAACATAATTTTTTTTATCATGCGGTATGCTTGAGCCAATTGAACTCTCATGGTTTAAATTACTTTTCAATAATTCTGATCCGTGCGGGTTCCGAGGGCAATGCAAGTGAGGTGCCACCAGTGTTATTTTAAATTTTTAAAATCTTGGTGCGATCATTTACTAGGATACTTGTTTACAATGTTGAATCGTGGCCACTCGATGCATTGACCAAATTATCTGCCCGTGGCACGTAATTTTGGCGCCATGAGCGCAAATGTCGACATTGTTAACGGTTTGGGTTGGTAAAAACGGTGCTAAGTGTGCTTATCATAGGTTCGAGGGGAATGTTTCAAGGGCTCACCATGTAATTGTAAATTTTACGACAAAGAGTGGTGCCTTTCGGATACCTTTTCATACGACTATGTAAGGTGGCAGGAGGGCAGTGTGCTGACTTAGCTATAAGCCCCGAGGCGTATAATGAAGTTAGCGCACCGGCCTCCTGACACTGCACTTAGTGAATGGTGCACTAAAAATATCTTCTGGAGCACCGCTCCTGGTGCTTTTTATATCATTATGTGCACCGTCACTGGTGCGTCTCTATGGAGGGACGCACTGTTACTGGTGCATGACTGTGTTTTTGGCGCACAAACTCTTGTTTTATTTATTTTTCAAAAAATATATATATACCTATATTTGTAAATACATGTGTCATTTAATTAAAAAATTGTGTTTAATATGTCAATCATTCATAGACGTGAAAGGAGAGAAGAGGAGCAACAACACCAACAACGGGTAGAGCAATATAACATGGTTTGCCTGTGGGAGGCAAGAGAGAGGGAGAGAGATGCGTACCCTCACCCTATTATAGCGGTGACACAGGGGCTCCTAAGGCAGGTAGGCCTCCTCAAGTTCTATGAGGAGGCTACTTCCCTAAAGTCCCATAGTGGTTTTTTGAGACATCTTATCCGAAGGTGGAATGCCTAGCAATAGGCTTTCCAAGTTTGTATCGAACAATGGTACACGTCCATTGAGGAGGATGTATATTTTATTACAGGGCTTTCGAGGAGAGGGGTGTATTTTCCCTCGTTCCTTGAGGTTCCAGCTGGCTGTGTGGTAGGGAGTCAGTTAGTTTACTCCTAGAGATGCATTAGAGTAGACACATTGTCTCCTTTAGATTTTTAGGTTTCCGGAGGACAGTTACATATTGGTGCGTTTGGTCGTGAGGAGTTCTAGTGTCTCTCACTTATCATTTTGACCATTTTGCACAACACCTGTGACTTGCAATGCATTAGTTGCTAGATTTTATATTATGTTGATTCTTTACTATAGCAGCCACAACTTGTCAGGCGGTTTACCATTTTTTTACGACAGTTCTATACAACATTAGATAGATGCCGTGCTCGTGCACAGGGGAGGTTCAACTTCCCTTTTTCTTCAGAGCTTTTTTGTTTACTTTTTGAGAGGTTTCCAAAGATGAGGCCTTCTTTTCTTCAGTAGCCTCATAGGCCAATTACTGAGGCACGTATGCATATGTGGGGGCAGATGATGCCCAAGAGGGAGGAGACTCTGTTTCCAACGAGGAATCATATGATGCACTAGGGTTGCTAGGTAGTGTTTTTGAGAATCCCTTCACTATGGTCCCTTTTCCTTATGCGGGGTTGGATTAGCGAGGGTGTGGCAAAATCCTCTTCACAGATGATGAGTTGCCAGATGATAGAGGTAATATTATTTTTTTATTTAAATTTATTCTAACATTTTCTTTAACTTGTTTTTCTTAAATTGTGTAATGAAATTTTCTAATTATTGTTGTGTACTTGTATATATTTTGCAGGCATTGGCTCTTATGATGGAGAGGAGATGCCGCCACCACCACCTAATCCAGTTGTAGATATTGATGAGGATGCAGAGTGCATGATTCTAGATATCTCCAAGGATTAGCAGGAGGCTGGTGCAAATTAGATACCTCCTCCTTCTGGTGTGCCAGCCCGCGGTCGATGTATGAGTGATTCTAGATACAGGATGGAGTTGGGTGACCAACTCATTGCATTGCTTGTTGAGGCGGGAAAAATCCCCACTGATTTCAGAGATATAGAGGCCGATGATAGGCTCTTACAGATGTGGAGAGGCATGTCGCGTGACATGTATAGCCTGATGCAGCATGTCGTAGGAGTTACAACAACTTTTACGCAATTGACGAGGACTGTCGCACATTACGAGTGAGCCACAACACATGATGGATAGTTTGTGAGGCGTAGCGTAACATTGACATCTCATGATCATTCACGGCCTCGCGCCGCGCCAGATTTGCATGACCCTCCAGTAGCATCTACCAGCAGTCATCATGGAGATGAGGCTTGATCATCGGTTGATCCATGACATTTATATTACAGTTGTATATTTTTAACATTATTCAGTTATATATATATATATATTGTCCATGTATTTTATGTTCATTTTGCAGTTGTACTTAATTTACATGTTGGTGACCATCAGTATGTGTATGTTGTTAGGTCATGTTAGATATGTTCAATTAATGTGCAGCTTGCAGTTAGATGTGTATGTGATAGCATGAGATTTATATTTGATGTTTGTGTTGTACTAATGATGTTAATATATAATGTTAATTATGTTTTGTTAGATGATTATGATCACGATGATGCAATTAGCGATTTTGAATGTGTTTCCTAGTCAAATATGATGTTTGTACGATGCTTATCATGAACGTGATGTTTATTAATTAATTTATAAATACCAAATGATCATGATATTTTAAATTTGTAATATTTGTATTTCTGATTGTATTTAAAATTCTAAAATTTTATTTGTAATGATATATATGTAAATTTCTAAAATTGTAATTGTAATTGTAATTTTTAATCTGTAAAATTGTAATTGTATATATGTAAAATTCTAAAATTGTTATTGTATGTAAAATTGTAAAATCGTAATTGTAATTCTAATAATTGTAATTCTAATTCTAATTATAATTGTAATTGTATGTAAAATATTTGTAAAATTTAAATTGTATTAATGTGAAATGAATTTATCAAAATTTTTAAATTTGTAAATTTGTAAATTTTAAATAATTGTAAAATAATAAATATAGAATAATATGATTTATTGTAACAGAAGGAAATTTAGAAAATAATGCAAATAAATTCATGTACTTAATTAGAATTATCATTATTTTATTATGATCTTAGATACAAAAAAAGAATTAATTTATATAGTACGCCATTTTTTTTATGAAGTACATAATATCAAATTATCAAGTGAATTATTGATTTTAACATTAACACAATGCAAATTACCAATTAATTCAAAATATATATTACATTAATATTTCGAAAAATCATCTTAAAAAGTATAAATATTGATGCAATAACACATATTGTACAATATCACTCTCGGTTCTCAGGATCACCCTCATTATATTCTAGCTCACATGGCATGATAACACTATTGTTCTAAAAAATGTGTTTTGATCTAGGGTCATCTGTCAATACGAACCACCAATCCCTATCCAACACATCTAGGTAGAAAAACACCTGGTTGTAGTGTTTAGGGAAAACATAGAGTTCCTTAGGTTCATCCCACATCTTTCTAGAGTTGATACATATCAGCCTACTATCACGGTCTTCCTTTACATTATTCCAATCAAATGTGTCCCACCACTTGCAGCTAAAAATAACACATTGGAAAGAAGAAAAATCCACTTCAATGATCTCTTGTATGTTTCTGATGTAACCTAACGTCCCTCTTACTAGTTGTTGATCACAGTTGCTAGATCGACTATATTGATCGAACTCGACTTCCACTCCACAGTCTTGTGTGATGTTTCCAGCATCGGCATTTTTTGTGCGAAAATGGTGTCCATATGCCCACATAGATGGGAACAAATGGACCTATTATAAAAAAGTTTAAAAAATCATATAAGTGTCATGTGTCTCATAAATAATAATCCAACAGTTAAAATATGAAATTTAGATGTCTTAATATAAGTTTCAAATTTACATATAAATCATTACCGAGTTGCTGCACCCAATCCCTACGTTTAGTGCATCCTCTTCAGCACGCTGGTAACGACCGATAGCACCATATTTCCCTCTGACTTGGTCATCAACCCAACTGTTGGGGCATATTTTTGGCATATTTTCTTTTAAATGATCAGGATAAGGCACACTTCTACCATTCAACCATCTGAATTATGTCTTATCACTATCCAATTTCATTCTTTTTTGTTCATACAATTCGACCCACGGTTGTGTCGCTTCAGAATTGTAAAGAATGAATTTATTGATTGCTTCAATTTCTGCATTCGTTGATGAAATAAAACCAAAATTATATAGTACTTAGAGATAAAAATATACATTATATCGAAGTTCAACATGAATATTAATTACTTTTTTTAAATTTGAAAAATTATAAGTCGCTTTCTCTTTATCAAGCACTTTTCTCCACTTGTTTGGAGCAACTCTCCTTCTCTTTTGTCTTCATCCAATTCATCGCCTCAAATCACCGCACCTGGTCTATTGTCGATCTACTTGATGTACTCACTGGCATATTAGAAAGACTCATAAAATATGTACCCCCTGCCATAGTCCCCTCGGGTTTTTCCCTTTGTCAAACAAAACCTTTCAATTTCCTCATGTACCTCTCTAAGAAGAACATCCAATGACAAGAAACAACCCCAAATAATTCAATCTCATCTACCAGGTGGATTAGAAGATGAACTTGTCAGTCCATGAAACTCGTTAGTAGTTCCTTCTCAAACATACAAACAATCTCAACTATCTCTTGACGCCACCGTGGAATTCTAGCAACATGAATCTCCTTTGACGTGATCCAACATACAAATGTAGATAATTTAGGTATGGCAAGTCCTAGGTCTTGAGGGAATTCATGTTTCACACACCCATGCACAAACAAAGGATAATGACACTGCAAAGTTATAAAAACGTGCAATAATATACAAAATTAGTTATGTTTTATTATCACCGCATGGGATAAAATTTATTATTATAACAAATAATAAAATCATGCTTTTGACATTATACGTACTCTTAGAAGATTCAAATGGTCATGCGATTTCAACCTCGACAAATAGTCATCCACGGTGAAGCAGTATTGTAGTGAAGACCCATATGAATTTGGCACCCTCACATCCATTATAACTTCCTTTGCCAAAGATATATCATCCTTTTTTTAAATCCATGGGACATCACCTTCTTTGAAAAACCATGAATTAGAGGGACCAGCACCTGCCTCTGATCCCATACTTTCTAATCGTCTTGGCCAATATTTCTTTTTATTTTTTGAAGTAATAAGATATTTCCTAACTGCCAATGTGTCACTTTGTTTCGATGATATGTGCTTCCACAAAGAAGATGAAACATTTTTAAATATATGCATGGGATCTAATAAGTGGGAAATATTAATATGCTCCCAATATGGGAGGTCATAAAAGATAGATTTCCTTTTCATCCCAATCATAAATTTCTCAACATAGGTGTTGAAGAAATCTAGATCATCGAACTTGGGCTCCCCATTCGAATAGAACATTTCAGTGAAATCCTTCTCCTTCTCTCTCTCATATGCTCTAAGCCATTTAGCTAGTGTCATTATTGGAGGCCTTTGGGTTCTTTCACGTTTACCATTGAAAGCAGATGCTGCTCTTCTATAAGGGTGTTGTTCTGGTAGGAATATCCTGGAGCAATCATACACTGGCTTTCATAGGTCCTTTGACCATCTAGCTTTCAGAGAAGGTCCACAACAATTACATCCAAAATACCCTTTTTTTACAAGACTTGCGAGATTATATTTGTATACATTAATTAATATGCATGGCACGTTAAATAATATCATGAAGATGAGAACAACTAATATTAAAACGAATTGAATAACTAATATGTGAAAGAATATTGTTACATTATATATAAACAAATTAATAAATTAAACATGTAATTTACCATAACAAACTCCTAAGCCTGGATAATCATGTGTCATGTAAGCACATATGCCATACAAAGTAAACCTCCTCTCTACTGTGATGGGTCTTGATACATCATATACATTTATCCCATCCCATAATTCCTTCAATTCATCTACCAGTGGTTGTAAGTAGACATCCATATTCTTCACTTGTCTTCTACTAGGGACTATGACATAAGATGTTTATTCTTCACGGAAAACCATGGGGGGATATTGTTATTGATCACTACTACAGGCCAAACAGAATAGTTGGTGTTCTGGAGGGAATATGGGTTGATGCCATCCATGGCTATGCTGAGTCGTAGACTTCGTACTTCATTCTTGAATTTTTCGGGCCATGTATCCTCTATATGCTTCATGGCTATTGAATCAATTTGTATTCGCATAACTCCCAACTCACTTCTATGTGAGGCATGCCATCCCTGCAACATAGCTAATTCTTTGCAACGAAATAGCCTTTGAATCCTTGGGATTATAGGCTTGTACCTCAATATCTTAAAAGGAGGACTAGTACGTGATTTACCCTTATTTTTTTATTTATCATATCTTTCATGCCCACATTTCGGACACATTTCTTTGTCTGCATATTCTCCTCTATATAGAATACAGTCATTTGGACATGCATGATATGATATGTACTCAACACCCAACATTTTCAACAATTTTTTTGCCTCTTCGTAGCTATCGGGCAAGACATTATCACTCGGAAGAACCTTATCTTTGAATAACCTGGATTTGGTGATCATGGAAAACTATATTAATAAATGTACATTAATGTCAATATAATTATTAACATTCATAAAATTTAACATTTGTAATGTTCATTGCAGTGTACTGATTATATTTCAAATTTATATATAAGGGAAGTACTTTAGGGTAACTTACCTCAAAATTTTCGAGAAACATGCATTCGACAAGCCAAAATTTGCTTTCAAGTTGTACAGTAACATCGTTGTCCCCAACTGGGTATAATTTGACTGACCGTTGGGTCCAAAGAGAGGGGTGGTGGAAGAAAATTTAAGGCTTTCAAAAAAGGTGTCAGCGATATGAGAATCATCCCCTAGCTGATCATCATTTTGAAATGCATCTAACAACATTGTATCCATGGCAGTCGTATCCCTTAAGTAATCATCCATAACAACCTCTATTTGATTGTCTCCATTGCCAGCTTGTGAAGAACTACTACTACTGTAGTCATTCCTAATTGGTGAATCTGGACATAGCGGGAATTGAATCAGTGGTTGATTCAACCATTCTTGGTATCGTTCCTCTCCGATTATTTCTCTTAATTCAGTCTTCTCTCGATTTGACATTATCGTGGGGTGCAACGGAAGATGGTAGGTAGGTCGTTCATCAACACTAGAATCCTAATAATTAAAAAAAAATTGATGATTAGTACAAAATATTATGATATCAATTAGTAACCATGTTGACCATATTGCATGATTATAAATTGGTTCGACATTGAAATAATTACATATTAATCAATATATATAGCAAAAAAATATAATTATAATTACCATCATTGTCCCAGGATTGTGGCTAGAAGATACAATATTGTTACAATTGGCAGGGTGAAGCAGTTGTCCATTTTCATCTACCAAATGCGTCTTGCGATATGCAACTCCTGAAAATAACTTTCAATGTTTTGGAGCAGTGCTTTGAATATAATTTTGTGCATCTAAACTTGATGATGAATCTGCATTAACCTGCAAATTTGTATACATTATAAATTTAATTAAGTTGTGCCTGATTGACTACATGGATAAAAAACATACATAAATTCAATTAGATAGTGAAAAAACAAAAAAAATCTAAAGTAAATATTACGTCTCCACATGGATAGGGAGAACTCCATGATGGACTTTGAGAAATATTATGGAACAAGCTGGATTTTGAAGAATTTTCCATTTCATATAATATATGATATTTTCTCCCTGCATTTGAGCAAAACAACAATAAACTTTGGTGCACAAACCTAAATGTAATTCCGGTGTGTACTGTTCAGATAACCACATCGTTCAATTATTTATTTTGCGCACCGGTGCGCTTTTGTAACAAGTAGCACCGGTGCGGTTCAATTAAACGATGCACCGGTAAACGAATAACCGCAATAAAAAAAAGTGCAAACCTATTTTCTTTAAGTGAAAAAAAGCGGTAAATTGAAAATCCGGCGGCAAAATATTTTCGAAAATCTAATTTCATAAAACATTTCTTTAAATACTAAACACTTTTCATTACTTCACTATTTTTGCAAAACATTTAAGCTAGATATTTGCAGGATACATACCAGGAGAAAACAGAGCATGAGAGCACTGTGGAGCAGGGAAATACATTGGAACAGAAGTATTCAGACAATGCGAATTCCAAACCTCTGGTAATTCAAACCCTGTATCATAGAATTTTAAACGACGTGAGTAAAGTTTATTGTTTTTTTGTACTTCTTTCTGCAGTTTTTTTTATGCAGTGAAATAATAAATCAAAGTTTATTGTTTTATTTATTTTTTCTCTAGTTTTTTATGAAATAAAATACAAAATAAAATCTTATTTTTTTTTTAACTTTTTGTTTCTGTATTTTTCAGAAACAAAAATAAAAAAAGAAATCAATTTTTAGAAACAAAACCCTAGATTCTTTTTGTTTCTACCATTTTTTCTCCCTCTTTCTTTTCAATTTAGATTTATAGGGCTTATGTACTAATAAGAAATCCAACCCACGAGATGACTTGCATAGTCAGATCCCAATCCATGTTGGGCCTTACGTCAATCTTAAAAAAAATACAGATTTTTTTTCACCAGTGCGCCCTGCGTAACGTTGTGCATCGGTGTGCTTGGTTATACCAGCGCAACTGAAGTACAATGATAAAAAATAAAAAAATAAAATATTTTTTTATTAATGCGCCATTTATAACATATGGCACCAGTGCACTATTACATTATGGAGCACCGCAAAACGTGTTTTTTTGGAAAAAAACCATTTTACAAACATACCCTACATTATTTTTGTTTCTGCCCTTTCTTCTCCCACTTACTGTGATTTTAGAACTAGGGTTTTTCAATTTATATTTATAGGATTTGTATTGCTAAATATAAGCCTAAGACATGCAACCAATGGGAGGATCTGCATATTCAGATCTCAATCAATGTCAACCATTGCGTCAATCTTAAAAAAAGACATTTTTTTCGTTGGTGCCCCCTTCGTAACATAGCGCACAGGTGTGCTCTGTTATACAAGTGCACCACGCAAGTACAGTGATAAAAAATTTAAAAAACAAATTATGTTTTTATCAGTGTGCCATATGTAACATATGGCACCAGTGCACTATTACATTATGGCACACTGCACAACATGTTGTTTTGAAAAAAAACTATTTTAAAACATAACCTACATTATTTTTGTTTCTACCCTGTCTTCTCCCACTTGCTGTGATTTCAGAATTATGGCTTTTCAATTTATATTTATAGGGCTTATATTTCTGTTGTGGAGGTAAATCCCCTCTGTGTACAGAGGCGATCCCTACTGGCCCATACCGAGTCTAGCAACAATCATCACACGCTATAGTGCAAGTTCCTAATTGCAAATAAACCAACTAGCAATGAAGGCTTACCCGGAATCCAACGCTGTCACTTGTAGAGAAAGTAGCACTCCCATTCCTTAGCTTTGGAAGATCACAATACTCACGATCTCCGTGACCGGACACCTACACATGCAAGAAACACAAAAAATGCAAGTGTAAAATCCATTATATGCAACTATATGTCAGTCAGAGAAGACATAACTCATCATCATAATCAACAACAGGAGTGGAACCATAACCAATAGTCGCTTATCATTAATCAATCAAAGGAGGATACAACCTGGCTCTGACGCTGAATTCTCCTTCGGAGGGTCGCCAGCAAAACACGTCTCGAAAAACCCTGTCGGGGATGGGACAAACCTCTCTCTCCAGATGTCTCGACAATAATCTCCTTGCTTGGATTTGGCCTTAAGGGAATGAATCAAAGCTCTTGCAGCATAAGGCTCTGATGGCCCTTGGGAACTTGGAGACTAGCTTGCAAGGGAAATGGCAAGCTTATATAGATGGTGGAAGAGGAGTTGGGATCCCTACAATCATGGGATTGGCCCTATCCTCAAGGAAGCTTCCACGAGAGGTGGCAAACGTCTTCCTCTACATGGAGATCCGGAGCCAAACCACCCAACTCGAATTAGATACCATTTTATGAATTGGTTAGGATGAAAATTCTGCCATTTATTTTTTAAAAACACTCCTTAAAATGGCTGGTGCGAGTGCAACTCTGAGACAGAGTGCCAATTGGCACGCCCTTTTTGAAGGATTTCCCCCATTGGCACGAGTACTGAACTGGCTTCCCGCGCCAATGCAAAAAGGGGTGTTTTTAGGGTTTTTTACAAGGAGTTGTCTTCAGGGCAATGAAAGTTCATGTTCAAAGGGATGTCATGAAAGTGGTTTCAAGTCATGTCACTACTCACAGGTCACGGAATGAGCCCTCCAATTGTGCTGGATGTGGAATTGCAGGGACGGTGAAAAATTACTGTGTAACAGATGCCCCCTAAAGCATGAGGCCTGAAAGAGAGAGAGGGGTGAAATTCTTTATGAGAACGTGTCCAAATGAAAACACCGCCGTCGGAAAACCTGCATATATAAATACAACTGATATCTCAGATACATGATATATACGTGGTATGGGCGCAGCCATCCATAACAAAGTATACAATAATCCAGATCCAGGACATGGACGCAGCCATCTAGTAAGGATCGATAAATAGACTCAGGTATGGTCGTATCCATCCAATCAGCGAGTCATGTAACTAATCATAAGAATCCACAAAATCGCAGCCTGGATTATAACAGACAGGAATCAAGGGTCTTGTGCTCCATCTCGACCCGAACAAAGTACAAGTTCAAGCACGCGAATATGTGAGCTGAAGTTGAACATGCAAGAACATCGCCTGATTACCAGCCAATGATGAAAGTTGTTAACAGACGCGAGAGGTACCACCAATGATGACAATGGCCCTCAAGGTACTATAGGTACAATCTACGGCATGTGAATCAATGAGCTAGCGTCGAACACCAGTAGAATCACTTGATCGGAGGCCAATAATGAAAACCTCACGTCGAACACGAAGAACCTGCCATTGAGGCATGCAGGCTCCAAGGTACCGGAAGAGAGTCTCTAGATCAGCTTCCTGGATAATGAGTTGAAGTCGACAGGAAGTGACCTCGATCGAAGGTGGGCCATAGTGTTTCCTGCATCATCGACACGAGACAAAGGAACATAATGTCTTTGTGAATCACGATCAGATGAGAATTAGAGGAAAGTTGGAATCTGCAGAGGTCAACTTCTCTTGAACATATCGGCGACACGATAGTGGATTTGGAAATATTGACATCAAAAGAGCAAGGGTCATGGTGACAAGGCAAAGAGCCAATGAGAGGTCAAAAGGGATCACCCAAACCCACGGAGGCAAGTGGAAAAAACGAGATGAGATATCCCCAACCCGACACGAATGCAGACAAGTGCCATGTTCAAGAGAGACATACTGCCGACATGACAATGATGTTGGTTCCATTTTCCCCACCATTTCTGGCGAGTACCTCTTTATTTTTACAAAATCTTGAAGAGGATACCATATGCTTGCTATATAAGTCCATCCTAGTACATTTAATGAGCCCTAGGAAGGAGGAACTCGAATACCATCATTACGACTGAATCCAATGTCATCAGGGTTTAACGAGTCTAACAAAGGAAGAACTCAGCATCTTTTCATGTTTAGAGAGTTTGAAAAGACAACAGAAAATTAAACTCCAACGGTCCCTTTTCGTAAATACTCCTCCAGACCCGAAAAGGTAGAAAACAAAATCTGAGAGAACCTCCTAGTCGCGATAGGCTAGGGTATTCTTTTTTTGTAAATAATCTATCCCAGCCCGAAAAAGGGGTAAACGTATACTGGGTAGATGTCGTTTTGTGGCCACTTTAACGAGATCGAAACGACAAGGGACTCGGAAATATTTTCATGTTTAGAGAGTCAGAAAAGTGCTGAAAGATGACTCCTCCTGGAGGAACGAGTGGTATAAAGGGTAGCAACTAGTTCCGGTGATGGTGGAACTGCTCTGAACAAATAAAGGTTAAGAGGCTGGCTAACAAGACCACTCATTGCAGTGGTTCCTCAGGAATGAGTGAAACAACCAAGTGAAGGCATATGATCGACTAAGTAGATGGTGACGATGGAATGAGAAAACGAAGGCTCATCTGGGAAAAACAGGCTAATAAAATGGCAATCACAAGGGGTAAAATGGGAAAGGTTTCATTTATACACAAACTTGAAATCAGGAAACTCTGCCTGAAATTGGTTTCATTTTTACACAAGCTTGAAACAAAGATAAACTATGCTTGAAACCAGTTTCATTTTTACACAAGCTTGAAACAGAAAAAAACTATGCTTGAAATAGTAAGCATACCCCCAACATGGTGACTCAATTCGAGGTACATGCCCCCCAAGCTTCAGTCCATATGAAAGGCAGATGGAGTGATGGTTCAAGTTACGAGATCAAGAAAAAGACTCGACTGGGATTTTACGAGATCTCATCAAAGACTCGAATTGAACGGGAACATGTTTCATTGTTTTAACGAGGTTGACACATTAAAAGAACTATCCTCAGACACCCTTGTTTCATTTTTTAAGGAGCTTGACACAAGACAAGGAACTATGCTCCCCAACGTTATTTCATTTTTTAAGGAGCTTGACACAAGAAAAGAACCATGCTCCGACAGATCTCATCATAATGAACAAGAAGTCATTACTTCCAAGAGTTCCCCGTTCGACGGAAAGACAACATCTTGGAAGTCAGGACCCAATGCCCCCAGCACACTATGCACAACAGCACTATCACTGAGTACAGGCATGGGGTAGGTAGCCACATAGTTGACCTGCGGTGAGGCAGATACAACGGATGGATGAAAACTAGGAAGGGATGATGGCGGGCCAGCTACCACATCAGGACCAAAGAATGAAAGTTGATCAATGGTCACGATCCGCCCTTCATGTGGAAAATAAACCACATGAAAAAGGGAGGAGACAAGCGCTCCTATGGCATAAGTGTAGTCGCGCCCCAAGAGCAGATTGAAATCCAAAGGGCCTGGAAAAACCATCACTTCCATATGGACAGTCTTACCTCCAAAAGTAACAGGTAACCTTGGAAGGATCCCTAATGGTTGACTAGTTCTTCTGTTAAATGCCAACATATTCTGCGTAACAGGCGCAAGCGGCGACGAACCGAAATCTTGCCAAGTAGTTGAGGACAGAATACTAATAGACGTGCCTTCGTCTATAATGGTGTTGTGTACGACCAGACCAAAAGCCTGTACTGTTATCTCAAAAGGCAAATAAAACAGAAGGCAGTATCCTGCAAATCGATTCCAATCAAAGGAAGCGACCAAACTACTCGAAGGGGCTACCATCGAACCGAGATGGTCTTCCCCTGGTGTTACGAAAGAAGAAGGAGCATCCTCCACAACCTCCATTTCAAAGGTGGGAGGAGTATCCTCTGGGACCTCTATTAAGGGAGGCGGAGGAGAAGCTTCTTGAGGTATGGGGACAGGAGAATATTTCTCCAAGTCCGAGGAATCTGAAGAAACAAGAAGAGCCTGAGGGGTATGAGATCCACTCTCGATGGAAAAGACCTGTTGCACTGTAGAAGGGACCAGCTCAACCGATCCCACGACCAATGGTTGGTCGGGAACAGATTCTTGAATTTGAATTTCCGAGGGAGCGGGGTCAACCAAGGATGACTTTTGACCAATCGTAGGATCAGCTGGTGTAGGACTCAAATAAAGCTGATTATAACCAGTCCGAAGGCATGGTGCAGAGACAGCCTAGTTGTCCAAAACTCGCTTGGATTCATCCATATATGGACAAAGGTGAATGGCATGGTGCCCTTCACACAACTTACAGGGATTGGTAATCTTACCTTGCTTCTTAAGAGTTTTACCAGCACTGGTTGAAGACGTGCCCCCAACCTGACTCCTGGAAGCCAAAGGCAATGGTGGACGACCGTTGGACCATACTTCGAGCACCTTGGGAATGCCATGGCAGTCTCGAATAAGATGGTCTCTCGTGCACAACATGCAAGGGAACTTGACTTTCCGCGGAGGGTTGGAAGGTTTATCAATAAGAGCAGTAGCTGCAAATTTAGCCTCTTGCTTATCAGAATTGTTCTTCTTTTTCTTCTTCTTCTTCTTCTTAGCCACCTGGTTACTCGAATCTAGACTTTCACTAGGCGAAGTAGATGAGAAGGACGCAGAAACAGGTGAAGAAGGGGAGAGGTCCACCTTAAAATCAACATGATGTTGTTCAAGCAGAGGAACTGATTGAACAGTAGATGAGACATTCGGGACCACAGAGGTTGAGAAAAAACAAACAGGCAACCCAACAGTTAACCCAGGAAGGGACAACGTTGCCATACAAGGAGCACCAACATTTCCAAAAGGAGGAAAATGACCAGGATTCCCATCGGAGGGGATTCCTTGGTTGATGAACTCCAGAAAATTTGCCATCAAAACAACTCAAAACCGCACACAGGCTAAAAACCAAGGCACACAATCAAACGGCCAAGAAGCAAAATCTAACAGGGCGTGTGATCGCGGGTGATTTATTTTACCACATTGAAACTTAGAAACTTCACCGTTTCATGTTTTAAGAGTCGAGAAACGGATGAAAGGTGACTCTATCTCTTTCAGTTTTGGAAACAAGCGTGAAAGGACAAGCGCTTGATGATATTTTCAAATTTAAAGAGTCAGATAAGATCAAAATGACTGCTCAGGAATACTAGGCAAAGGGTGTACCAAATAACCGTGAACTGCAAGATACACCTTGGTTTCAAAATGAAAGAGAAATCAACCAAGGACTTGACGTACGTGCAAGCAATCTCCCCGAATGCTGTGTCCAGTGTATCACGGGTATAGGGCAGCAGACTCAGCTTCCTATGGATAAAGGATAGAAACCTAGTGGGGTCTCCCTTTATATACGCGACGGTACGGGGAGCACAAGTCCGTACTATTGCTGTCTAAAGCCAGGAGGCGAACGACGGCTACTAGGTTTAACGACGCTGGAACACGTCTCTAGCCTAGACCTCTAAATATTTCGTTGATGTTCCAATGCCGCCTTAGTGTAAATTGAATAAATTTTTAATGTTTATCTTCAATTATGTTTCAGTTTCAAGCCCTAGAAAATGTCATATGACAATCTCCTATATGCAGCTATATGAGAAAAGAAATCTTTCAATTCGATGAATGCTATCTAGTTAAGGGAAGAGTTTCAAACAATGATGCAACAAACATAAATACTGAAAACGAAACTTTTTCCAAACTAGATGACTTTCACTATCCAAAAGGTAATTTCAAACATTCAACGATGCGAATAATGCAATGTAATCTATGCAAAATCCTCTTTTTTTGAAAACTATGCAATTGTAATCTATGCACAATTTCCTTTTTCTTTTCAAATGACAAGAATGCACTCAATTCATTTTTCGATGAATTGAGAATCTACTTAATGCATGCTTTTAATGAAGGATAATGCACTCAAAGTGACTTTTATTTTTCAATCATTAAACAATGTAATCTAAGTTCAATGATGGATCTCAAAAAATAATTTTCAATGCAATGTGATCTAATGCATTTTAACGAAAAGAAAACTATGAGACGAAAACTAAAAGAACGCAAATCTTCTTCATGGAAGGATGAATGCAAAAAGGATGTAATCAAACACTAAGAATGCAATTGTTGTTTCAAAACACTTTGTAACAAAATTCCTCAAAAGTTGACAAGACATATGAGGTCAAACACAAAGAGGACTTCCAAAGTATGAGATCAAAACAAGGCATTCATTCCCTTTTACATCAAGCAATCATGGAAGGAAGACATTTCAAACAATGAGCAATGTAATCTATGCTCATATAGTGAAAAGACCAAAAGGGAAAGACACACTGGTGAAGGATTTAGGGAAAAACTCTCAATTTTCACACACCCTAAAATTGGCATGACTTTATCATTGACAACTAGCACCAACTGGCGCGACTTTCTCACTGACAACTAGCGCCAATGGAAAATTGACGCAGGTTGCTAACTGACAACAAGCGCCAACGCCTGAAAATGAAAAAAAACAAAGAATTTCTCCCAACCAATACCAAACTCACCACTTCAAGCAGAATCTCTAAGACTCAAATGAACCATGTAATCTAGGCTCAAAGCGAGACAAAGCGGAATTCGAATGAAGAAGAAACCAATCACTCAAATAACACAATAAAATGATAAAAAACTACCAAACAAATGCAGAGGAGCAATCAAAAGGTTGATTGAACAAACGGAAACCAAAAATTCCCAAGGGAGGCTCAACACACAAGAGCATCTAGATGCCCTAGGGCTAGAATGTGAAATCGATGGAAACGGGCAAACAACCAAAGGACGAAGGTCACAGCCAATCAAACAAGGCTCCAGAACACTCAAGCAGTCGAAAAAACAAGACCAAACACATTGATCAAGCTCAGGAAGCTCAGAACAGAGCAAACCCTAGTACCTCACAGGATTGGTGCGACTGTGAGGCTGAAACTAGCGCCAGAAACGAATTGGCGCGGGTAATACACAAGCAACAAGAGCCAAAGGGCGTGACTGTCAGGCTGTAAAGCGCGCCAGTCGAGTTTGCTATGGAAAAATAAAAATAGGCAACCCAACAAGTAGACCAGTGATGATCAAGCTGAACAAAAGCCAAAATCACCTAAAGAGCCAGCCAAAAGATCCGAACAAGCAAGCAGATTCAAGAAACAACCGAAAAGACAAGACAATACTCCAAGTGTTCAGTTCATAAACTAAACCGGAGATTGACTGAAGAAGATTTGATCTACTTCGCTAATGCAGAGCAATAGCGTTTCGAAGGCTATCTGGCTAACTTCAGGCTCCATCTGTAGCTTACAAAACAAAACAACAACAAGCTCCCCAGCGGAGTCGCCAATTTGTTGTGGAGGTAAATCCCCTCTGCAGACAGAGGCGATACCTACTAGCCCAGACCAGGTCTAGCAACAATCGTCACACGCTATAGTGTAGGTTCCTAATTGCAAATAAACCAACTAGCGATGAAGGCTTACCCGGAATCCAACATTGTCGCTTGTAGAGAAAGTAGCGCTCCTATTCCTTAGCTTTGGCAGATCACAATCCTCACGAGCTCCGTGACCGGACACCTGCACATGCAAGAAACACAACAAACACAAGTGTAAAATCCATTATATGCAACTATATGTCAGTTAAATAAGACATGACTCATCATCATAATCAACAACAGGAGTGGAACCATAACCAATAGTCGCTTATCATTGATCAATAAAAGGAGGATACAACCTAGCTCTGACGCTGAATTCTCCTTCGGAGGGTCGCCAGCGGAACACATCTCGAAAAAGCCTATCGGGGATGGGACAAACCTATCTCTCCGGATGTCTCGATAATAATCTCCTTGCTTGGATTTGGCCTTAAGGGAATGAATCAAAGCTCTTGCAGCATAAGGCTCTGATGGCTCTTGGGAACTTGGAGACTAGCTTGCAAGGGAAATGGCAAGCTTATATAGATGGTGGAAGAGGAGTTGGGATCCCTACAATCATGGGATTGGCCCTATCCTCAAGGAAGCTTCCATGAGAGGTGGAAAACCTCTTCCTCTACATGGAGATCCGAAGCCAATCCACCCAACTCGAATTAGATACCAGTTTATGAATTGGTTAGGACGAAACTTATGCCATTTATTTTTTAAAAACACTCCTTAAAATGGCTAGCGCGAGTGTGAATCTGAGACAGAGCGCCAATTGGCACGCCCTTTTTGAAGGATTTTCCCCATTGGCGCGGGTACTGAACTAGCTTCCCGCGCCAATGCAAAAAGGGGTGTTTTTAGGGTTTTTTACAAGGATTTGTCTTCAGGGCAATGAAAGCTCATGTTCAAAGGGATGTCATGAAAGTGGTTTCAAGTCATGTCACTGCTCACAGGTCACAGAATGAGCCCTCCAATTGTGTGGGATGGGGAATTGTAGGGACGGTGACAAATTACTGTGTAACAATTGCTAAATATAAACCTAAGACATCCAACAAATGGGTTGACCTACATAGTCGGATCCCAATCCATGTCGGCCCTTGTGTAAATAAAAAAAAAAAAATCGGTGCTTCCAGTCTGAAAGAGTGCACCGGGGCACTCTATTATCATAGCGCACCGCGAAAGTACTCTCATAAAATAATAGAAAAATTTGCAGCCGGTACGCTATTTCATTATGATGCACCGCGAACATTCAGTTTTGAAAAAAAAAAAAACTTTCAAAAAATACAAACCTTACATTCTTTTTGTTTATCCCCTTTCTTCTTCTTCTTTCTGTGATTCAGAATTAGGACTTTTTAATTTAGATTTATAGGTTTTGTATTGCTAAATATAGACCTAAGATATGCAACCAACGAGACGATTAGCATAGTCATATCCTAATCCATGTGGGCCTTGGAATGATTTTTTTTTTTAAAACAGATTTGCACCCTATGTAAGGTAGCGCACCAGTGCTTTGTTGTTTACAAGAGCACTAGATAATTAATGTGAAAATATAATATTTTTTCACAGTGCGCCATATGTAAAATATAGCACCGATTTATGCTAAAAAAACTAACACTAGACAATTTTTATTATTTTTATGATGGTTAACCGGTGCAGTCATTGACATGTAACGCACCGAGGCTTCTTTTTGACATAGAGCACTGTACAGTGTATTATACTATTTTTTCGGTGCGTGGGAAAGACATACACGCATCGACATTGGTGCATTCACCATGAATGGCGCACCTGTTTTTTTAGATTTTTTTTTTTTAATTGAGAAGTTGACAATTTATTTAAAAATATATTATTGACTGATATGATGCAGATTTGATATTGTTAAATAAATGACTGATAAGAGATCAAGTAACAAAAATACTGATAACATATCAAGAAAATCAAAAAAGGCAAGTTCTTTGTAAATTTTTTACAAAAAAATTATTTTTGAACTATATGTATGTTTTAATAATATGTATTGTTTAATGTGTATCATACAAAGCCACAAAATGACAAAGCTCGATAAAATTATTTCTGATCTAGGTACAGAAGAACATATAAGCTTGATGGAAAAATTGCAAAAGGATGAATCAGGTGAATGAAAAAATACTATCGATCCAATATGAGTTTCTTTTTTTAGTTTTCATTAATAATATAATTAAAATTATTAGATAACATGTGTGAAAAATTCTATTAATTCACCTCTATTTAATGTTCTACAATGACCAACAACTCAGAAAATGAACGTTTTTCTAAGAAAAGAAAAACAATAGAATATGCAAATGAAAATGAATTTCTCCTTAGCTCATCTGGAGTAGTTTTGGAGGTTAACAAAAGGGGGAAAAACTTTTACAAATGTTTGAGGGATCTAGTGGAACGAATGTATAGACATTCTTTCCACTTACAATACAAAAACCAATCCAATGATTCCAAGAACCATATTTTATGTAAACTACAGGAAGAGTTTCCAGAGAATTGGTCAATGAGACATGTCATACTTCTAATAGAAAAAACGTACAACAACAAAAAATAAAGAATGAAAAAGTAATATTCCTTTAGATGTTTGTCTAGAATTATTTATAAATATCACCTTTGTTATACTTACTTTTCATATATCAATATAAAAATTAAACAACTTATCATCATGTTACTTTTTCAGGAAGATTATGAAAATCTCAAAAGATGAACGAGCTGATATCAGAAATATGCCAGTAGGAATGTCCAAAAATGTGTACAAGGAGATGGTCAAAGAAATGGACAAAACTGCATCGCGGGAGGAGCCATATCAACAACAACGTGCTTCAGATGTAATATGTAATCATTGAATTTTTTGATCATTAGGTAAAATAAATAAACAATTTAGCATTAAATATTAATTTTGAAGTATTTTCTTGTAGAAAATAAAATAAAATGGAACCCATTCAGCACATAAAACAGGACGACAAGGAAGAAAATGATTGATATCTAAGTTTGTGAGTAATTGTTACTTCCTTATAACAACTTAACTAGATTTCATTTTTGTATTTTTAAGTTGTTTTACAAAAATCTTCATTGAATGTCTCCAAACAGGGGCTAACATACAAAGAAGAACCATCAGAGGAATTGATTGAAATTGGTTTAAATATGGGTTGTGCGTATATGTTGGTATATTAGAACTTAATTGTGGAATTTGTAAGCATCTATCGATCTTGTTTTACTTAGCTCCATCTATAATTAATAGAAAAAACAAATTTTTTATATTAAATATATGATTTCTTATGGGGTATAAAACTTGCAGGAAACAAAGTATGGCACTGTGCCAACAGATCAAATCTTGAAAGATGGCATGTTACATGGTTTTGAAAGAATGTGTATAATTTATAGGTCAATTGTTGCATTGGTACGTCATTTATTTTCGATTTACATTGATGTATATTATTTAATATTGCAATTTTCATTATTCTCACCAATGTATATACACTCATTATAGTTTATTTTTATGTTTGTAGATGGAAGAATGTGAAGAAGAAGAAAACAATCAACGTCGCGAAAAAAACATTTTTGAAAATAACCCAAGTCATGGAAGTAGCTCTAGCAATGATAGCAATTCAAGCGCCGAAGAATGATGATCACTATGTTTGGATATAAAAGCAAGGCGTTGTACTATTTTTGGAAAAATGTCCGTGAAATCAGACATTTTCTTTAATGTAATGGACATAGTGTCCCAATTGAAAGATAAAGGGATACCAATAATTGTCCCATTTTGTATGAAAAAGAATGTCTTATATATATATATATATATATATATATATATATATATATATATATATATATATATAATAAATGTTTTATTTTATTCTATTGTGTTCTTTATTTTCGCTATTGCATTCTCCATTATCGTTCTCAAATGCAGTAATAAAAATTTAATTCACATGAATATTTGTTATAACATATATATGTGTCGACTTTTGATGAATAATGAATTTAAAACAATCACAATAATTGCACTACCACAGGTCGATGTTTCTAAAAAATACAAAATGAAAACCAATGCACTTGTATTATTAAGTGCACCTGTACATTTTTACTACCTATCAGGACCGCACAAATACCAAAACTAGTTAAAAATATCGAGGCGTTTGTGCGGTACAACGCTCCAGTGCGTTTATGTATCTATACGCACCGATGTTGTTTTACCGCCTATGAGGCCTATGAGCACCGCACAAATACCGATACCAATTATAAATTGCGGCGCATCTATGTGATACTATGCACCGGGGCGTTTTTTTCTGTCTATACGCACCAGTGCATTTGGATGACCAATAGGCACTGCACGAATACCGATACCAATTACAATCTCGGTGCATTTGTGTGATAATACGCACCGGGGCGTTTATGTTTCAATAAGCACCGATGCATTTGTATGACATATTTTCATCGCACAAATACTAATACCAATTGTAAACCTCAGTGTATTTGTGTGATACGATGCATCGGGGCATTTATATAAGCATACGCACCGACGCGTTGATACGACCTATGGACACCGCTCAAATCCCAATACCAATTAGAAAGGCCTCGTGCGTTGTATCACCAACACCAGGCCCGATGCTGTTATTTTCCTTAACAGCCCGGTGCATTCTCCTTCGACCGCTCCGGTGCGTTTTCTACCGATACGCACCAGTGCGTTAAAACTTGATAAGAGCACTAATGAAAAAACATCCGTAATAACCTTCGGCCGCCCATTTTTTTTTAGTTGTGTTTAATTTTCATTAAAAGCTCCACCAAAACCTCCGTTACCAGAAATGGATGTGGTAGCATATGTTTTTTTGACAATTTTGGCCAATTTTATAACACTAAAAACCTCCTTTATAACCTCCGCTTGAGGGTCTTTTCCTTGTAGTGATGACACTTTGAGTGATGTGATTGACATAATTAGGAGACTGAGTCTTGGTTCAGCCCCAACTTAGTCAACTAAGAAGCCTTGGCCATCTCAATTTGGTCCTCCAAAATCGCTGACAAAGACACTTGAAAATTTCCATCTTGATGAGGTTGGAAATACAGGAACAAGAAGTTCCACCAAGAAAAATGGAGGTGATATAGATGATTATGATTCACTTGTTGATATGGATGTTTCTTATAATTGTGACTTGAATTTATTTACAGATTTTGAACCAAATTCCTTCAAAGAAGTTGCTTCTCATGATTAATGGAATGAAGTGATGCAGAAGGAATATGATGCCTTAATAAAGAATAGCACTTCGAAGCTAGCTGATCCTCCATTTGGAACCAAACCTATTGGCTACAAGTGGGTCCACAAGAAAAAGTACAAAGATGATGGCTCACTTGACACCCACAAATCTAGGCTTATGGAAAAAGGTTTTGCACAAAAATAAGGGGACGATTAGGAGGATAATTCTTCCCCCACAACAAAATGGGCTACCATTCAGACACTGTGTTTCTTGGCAGCTCAGAACAGTTGGAAATTCCATCAGATGGATGTAAAAACTGCTTCCTTGAATGCAGATCTAAAGGAAAATTGTTTTATGTCCCAGCGAGAAGGATTTGTTGTGAAGGACCAAGAACACAAAGTATGCAAGATTGTAAAATCCTTGTATGGCCTCAAGCAAACACCATGATCCTGGTATGAGAAGTTATTTGAGCATCTTATGAAACTTAACTTCAAACATTATGGTCTTGATGATGCAACTTTTTTTTCAAGAAAGTTGGAAAAACAGTTGTATATCTTGTGGTGTATGTAGATGATATTTTGATGACAGAGAACGATGAGATCCATATTATATCCATAAACAAGGAATTGAAGAAAGGTTTTGAAATGCCTGATTTGGGATGTGTTCACTACTATCTTGGTATTGAAGTAACTCAACATCCTAAGTTTATATTCCTCTCTCAAGAGAACTACATTGGAGATATATTGAACATGATTGGCATGGATGAGTGAAATATGTTGACTACTCCAATGGAACAGAACTTGAAGCTTAAATCCATTGAAGGAAAATAATTTGAGGATGGAACAAAGTATAGACAATTTGCAGGAAGTCTCAACTACCTGACTACTACCAAACTGAACATTTCATGTGTTGTTAGAATCCTCTCCGGGTTTATGCAAAAGCCTTGTGAGGGACATTGGTTTGCTACAAAAGGAGTTCTAATGTACTTGAAAGAGACTCAAGACTTTGGACTCAAGTAGACACAGGTGGGCAACTTTAGCTTGATTGGATACCCCGATTCAGAATTTGATGGAGACGAAGAAACCGGGGTATCTACTTCAGGTTATACTGTGAGTCTTGGATCATGGGTTGTCTCATGTAGATCACGCAAACAATCACTTCCAAAATATTCGACAAAATATTCGACAACTGAGGCAGAATATGTGGCAACAGCTAAAGCAACGAAGGAAATTGTGTGTCTCGAGAAAATTCTGGAAGATTTGCAAGAGAAACAAGTGCATTCACCTCCACTCATGATCGAAAACACTTTTGCAATAAAGTTGGCCAAGAACCCAAAGTTCCATGATCAAACAAAGCACATCAATACAAAATACAATCTAATTCGACATCATGTTGAGGTGAAGACAATCCATATATGTCATTGTTCCACAAATGAGCAAATTGCAGACATCTTCACCAAAGCGCTTGAAAGAGAAAATTTTGAAATTAAAATTAATGGGGGAAATCTTAGACACCCAATTCTTAGGATTGAGTGAAATTGTAAAATAATGTAAATAGAAAACAAGAAGAGGTGGAAGATGAAAAGACACAAGAGTATCTCCCTTGGTGGACTTACCTACATACATGTCCAAAAACAAAAACATTATGAAAACATTCTTTTAATTAATAAATTTATTTTAAAAAAATAATATACATTCAAAATAAATTGTATAATTACAAAAAGTTGAATTAAAATTACACAAAATTCAAATTTAACAAGTATCCATTAACAGACTTTTTAAATTCAAATTGAATATCATATATAATATAATTTAAAAATTATTTTAACACAAAATTTACACAAATGAAAAATTTGAATAATATGGAGTATGTTTGAATGCCCTTTTAGTATTCGTGAGCAATTGCACACTTTGAAACTATTATCTTCATCATGTCCGGTGGATTCACCTTCAGGCGGTCACAAAACTTGATATCCAGATGCTTCAGTTTTTTAAGCTCTCCTATGTTTGAGGACACTGAATTGAGCTTCATATATCTGTTAAAATACAAAAACCTAAGGCTACAAAGATTGCCTATTCCATCACTAACTTCTTCAATGTTAGTGGAAGACAAATTGAGAAATACAAACTGTGTCAGTTCCCACAGTGTTGCTGGTAACGAGTCTATCTGTGTGAAAGATAAATCCAAGACCCTCAGAGAGTGGTGACGTTACGTAAAAATGCCTCTGGAACCTCTGCCAACCCGAGATAGAGTAGACTCACTAGAGGAAAAGATTGTTAACTTGAGGGGCAAAGAATAAAATGCCAGGCCGGCAAAGAATTAAGTATAACGTAACATGATTAAAGATAAAGAACAAAGTGTGAGGATTAAGCATAATCTGTTATAGAAATCAATTATTCGGAATTTGGTAGCTACTTTGCAAATTAACAAAATCTCAAATACATATCTATCGCTTCAAAACTCTGACAGATAGTGACGACTCTCCAAAAATGCTTAAAACTAAACCAGAAGAGATAACAATATAAAACTGGGCATCGATTTTGAGTATCACAGAGAATTTTTTAAAAGGAGTTAAAATAAAGTTGATTGTCAAATTTGTTTGATCGGCGGGCCCATGATGCGCTAGAAATGACTGCACTGAGTCCTAGAGTGGAACATAATGTTTAATGTTTTATTGTCAAATAATATTAGGTTTAGTTTTCAGTAAAGAACAATCTAACAATATTGCTTTCAAATTATTATAAAATTTAGTTACTGAATAAACTATATTTTTTTCCCAAGGTATGAGGATAATTTTATTCCATTTCCTTTTATTCTTTTCTAGGGCTGGATTGCACTACAACAGTGTGAATAGTATATTTTCTAACAAAATGTGTTTCTCACAATTAAATCAAATAATAAAATATGTTTTTCACAATTAAATTAAATAAAATGATACGTGGATATCATACGTGGACATCAGTTTTTTATTTTTCATATTTTGCAAATTTTTTTTTTTAATTCAAATTGATGATGAACCCGCCCAACCTTCCAACAATCTCTTGGCTGAAAAGACAATGTCAAGAACGGATGATAACCTTTCAGGAAAAAGCACTGATTGCAGTGACCATCTATGTTAGATTTATTTCAAATTATATAATTATTTTATTTTTATTTATATGAAAAATAATAAAAATTTAATATAATAGGATATAAAATTAAAGTATGATGACCATGATGAAAAGGTTATAAAATTCTTAGTGTTCAAATTTAAAATATATTTAATACTCAATTGAAAAAAAAAACTAGCAATTGTATTAGATGTTGCAAAAGGTTACTAAAATTCTGTTCAAATTTAAAAAATATATAATATTCATTTGAAAAAATAAAACTAGCAATTGCATTAGATGTTGCAAAAGAAACCTGGTAAGGCATAAATAAATTCTAGAAGAATCTTAATATATAAAAATTCATTGAAAATAATAATTAGTAAACAAATTAATGCCACTCAAAGTTAGAAAAGAAAAATAAATCACTTACATTATGCCAATTTGACATATTCTACAACCTTTCCAACATAGAACGCCTCTTAATCTTCAAAGATGGTCTTTCAAGTTCCAATAGCAAATATTTGATAGCTTTTGGAAAACAGATAAGCTAAATAAAACAATCCTAATTCATGAACAATATGATGCATATTTTTTCAAATCTAAATTTATATCACAACCTCACAAATTTCAGACATCATCACATATTAGATGAAAATGAGCAAGTCATCAACTCCCAAATATTCATGACTTTTGGTGTAAAATATGCAACTTTGATGGAAAATCTAGTGCATTGTTGTCGATGATGTTGAATACCTCCACTCTTCCCTCTAAGAACATCATCTCTAAAATTTGTAAAGAAACTTTTTGAATTACAAAATAAGGTAGATTTTTTATTTTAACATAGGGTTAGTTTTATTTATTTTATTTTATGGTCAGATAGCATTTGATTCCATGATCACCTTTCATTGATTTTGAATGTTCTTATTGCACGAAAACACTACTAATGTGATTGGTACATGTTTGAGTAAGTCATTGGAGTTATGTGTTTCACGTGAACTCTAGAACATATCGACTCCTATCAACCTCGAGATCTTTGGTTTACCAACGCCTATAACAAGCACCCAATACTTCTAATGTTCTTCATAAACATACAATCCAATGTTGGAAGCTCTTGTATTATTTCCATGAATTTCTCGAGGTGGAGGAATGAAATGAGAGAATTTCTCGACGCGAAGGAATGAAAAAAGGAAGGACTTGAATCACCTCGGGTAGTGTAATGGAGAAGAAGGATGTTCAATCGAATCCATGCCTTCTAGAGACTTTACCTAGGGAATTTTATTAGGAACAATACTTCCATTTGGTCTAGATGTAAAGCAATAGAAACTAACTACAACTAATTGAAATTTATTCAAAATGAAATCTTGAAGGGAATTTTGATCCAAGTCATCATCACTTCTTGGAGTAGAAAAAATACTGAATGGCACTCCTATCGAACCCAATGATGCAACTTATTGGCAAAGTAGTCTATCCAATTAAGTGAAATGGACCTCTAACACTAAAATAGTTCTCGTCCAATGTTGTTTTCTCTGCCTCTCCTCTTTGCCAAAGGTGTAGAAATTTTAATACAAATTATGTATTACCTAGATTCTCCTTATCTAACAATTATATGCCACTGTTAAATACATAATCACTTCTACAAAAATATTTGTGGAAATTTAAAACACGATCGCCAATTGAAAACACATGAAGAAAGATCAATCACACATAACACAAATGTTTTTACCAGGGAATCATAAAGCTAAAACCCCACTATCATATATTATGTACATATCATGGATCATGAAAAAATCTCATACAAAACTCTAATCTAAGAGCTCTTAGTACAATATACAATCATCTCACACTTTCATACAAGAATTGGCAAATACATGTGCCAATTTACTGCCTCTCGACAGCCTGCCTCCAATGCGCAATCCTTGCTAATCACAATCCTTGAATGAATTGAGATACTTCTTGGCTTTACTATGCAACCCTCATTGGCATCTCCAATGTGTGTGTGGTTGCATGAGTGTACCCTCTAATGTCACAACTGATAGTCAAATTGTCCCTTTCAGATATCTCTCAACTGGGTCTCCTCTAGATCTAACATGCATGTAGTCAGAAGTAGTAAAACATTAGTTGCATGTGAGACCACTGATTGTGAATTAATTAAATAATTAATTCATTGATCTCTCACTATTTTATTTTTCAGTTACAACTAGCACAGCTAAGTTTAACTCACTTAACTGAGTTAAACTATTTTACAACTCGCATAACTACACATCCAACTTTGTTACAACTTCGAATCACTCAGTTACAACTAAGTCCACTTGCATGTCCCATCAACCAACCTTTGAACTTGAATTTCCCATAGCTAACTGGTTTGCCACTTGAGTTAACTATTTCTAAGTGCTCCATGAGAATAAATTAATATTTATTGTCCAACTATTATTAAGGGATAATAATAGTCAACATGCATCTGTAAATAGACATGCGATATATAAATATACTTCACACATACATCTAAAAATATAACATCATCTATAAATAGAATTTTCTCACCATCTATAAATAAAATTTTCTCATTCGTTCTAAAAATAGACTTACACCTAAAAATAGCCCGAGGCTCCATCCTAGTGTAGGTGCTTAATTTTAACTAGGACCATCATCTTGTTGAATCTCAACAAAAGGTTGAAAGCTCCCATCATCTACTCATGGGGTGAGTGTAAGTGGCTATTCATAGTAATGTAAGCCATGTCGTGAGTACCTCCTATGAATGGAAGAAGCCATTTGTGATATTTAGTGAATTCCAACTCTTGTAAATTCTGCTTCAAATGTGTAGGGGAAAAAAGTGTAGTTTTGGAAGTTCAAGAGTCAAGAATAACCATACAAATCCTCTTCCTTACATCCTCTTCCTTTCATAGCTATGTCTGAGTATGCACTATGGGCCACATGGCATGCACATAAAATGGAACCAATTTTCAAAATTGTAGGTGCACTTGGTATGCCTAGATTTTGAATTAAGTATAGGATTGCTTTAGAGAATTAGTGGCTTTGTTCTGTTATTTTAGGGACAGTCTGAGTAGTGAATAATTTTCCCCTGGAAATGCATGTTAATGACTAGAAGTGGGAAGAAAAAATTATGCAAAATTAATTTCATAATGATATGCTTTGTTCTTTTATGAGTGCCCAGATTTCGCTTAGTGGCTAGTGGTTTGATAATGTATTTTAGTTTTTCAATGGATTAAGATTCTATTGGAACAAAAAATTGTGTATTTTCAAATTTTAGAAAGTCTCCGACATAAAAACAGAGTTGTCGCTCAAATTATGTCTTTTTTGTTTATTTTTGTGTTTTTTTTATTCTTGTGTAGTTTTGATCATTCCTTTGGCATATAAGAGAGATTATTTTATAATATAACATTTCCAAACATAGGTTGGGACTGAAAAACCTTGTCACTTATCACACCTTTGCAGATATATATAGATGATTAAGAAAATTTGTCTAATAGAAAGTAAATTTCGAGCAACTCAATATCACAAACTTGGATGCAAACAAACAAAAGATGCTCAGAATGTCCAGAGGAACCTGAACTCTCATAAATGATGTCAAATATTACCTTTTCGGAAATACTAAAAGAGAAAAAGAAGACGCCTTTGTGGACAGACTAAAAGATAATGAGAAGATGACTAATAAAAACAAAAAACATGGAAGTAGTCTAACGAGTATGGCAATGTTCCTTTTTCTAATTTTCCTCATTGTATTTTTGGTTCGTGCATCTTTTTCCTTGCCTCTAGAAAGAGAAACTTAAGTCCTGAATGCATTTTGGAGAGACCCCATAAATTTATCTACATAGTGTTGACTCATAAATTTTTCTTCTTTTATCACCCCACTACCAAATGAAACTTTTCAAAAGCAGTTTTGAGAAACGTTTCGACCACCTTATGATCTAACACATCTTCATTGTACAACTTCAACTAATTCACCATATTTGTTACTCAATTCATATATTAATCTATCAACTCCAATTCCTCCACTACTATAATTTCAAAATCTCCTCTCAAGGGTTGTAGTTTCACTACTTTTACTTCGGTGGAACTCTTACAATATCCTAAGTAGTTTTATATAACTTTGAAGAGAATTCATTGAGTAGATGGTTTCATCCAATGCATTTTGAATAAGATACAATGAATTGAAATTCAACATTCTATGTTATCAAGCGTTCGTGTCTATTAGGTTGGTTTGGTTCATTTGTCCATTCTTAATATCAACATAAACATTTTTATTTGGTTCATTTGTCCATTCTTAATATCAACATAAACATTTTTATTGATCAAATTTCATATTATTTCCCTCCAAAAGAGGGAATTCGGTAAAAGCATTGACTACATGAAGTCATTTTTACATGATGGCTATAACTTCATAAAAAAATTCGTAGACTTGCTAGAAAAAATAATTATGCATGCTTTGGCCTAATTAAAATAAAAAAAAATTATCTTATCCAAATAAATGGATGGCCCCTACAATTCATAAATAATATTTATATACTTCAAATAAATAGATTGCATTAAAAAAATTAAATATATTTTTTCTACTCTAAATAAATGTATAAATTCTCGCATTCATACAAACAATTACTTTGTATTGATGGATTCAATAACACATTACTTTGCATTGATGGATTCACTAACACATTACTTTGCATTGATGGATTCACTAACACAAACAATTACCTCAATGCTGAAAAAAATTCCTTCTTGATTTTTGTACATAACATGCTTTATCTTCAATTTGATGTTCTATAATTTTTCTTCATTGAAATAATGTTAATGATACATGTTTTTGTGTTCTTATTGAATAAAATGACAAAAAATATTTAATTTCTATTTTTTTATATACTCATTCTGAATATGTGTTAATATATACTCATTGTAGAATGTATATGTGTGATGTGAAGGTCAAATATGTTAGTTTTATGGGCGATCTTTACTTTATTATTAGATAACATAGACACGCCTTATATTTAGATGATACATGTGACTTAGAAGTTGTGTAGTTGACACCTTATATTTAGATGACACATGTGACTTAGAAGTTGTGTAGTTAACACCTTATATTTAGATGACACATGTGACTTAGAAGTTGTGTAGTTGAAAAAAAGGATTTAATTGATATAATTCGGTAGTTTAAAAAAAAAAAAAAAAACAATTATATATATATGTGTGTGTGTGTGTTCATTAAATTATTATGTTTTTGTTGGTTTGACTCATAGGGATTTGACTTTGATTTCATGGTCTATATAATACTTGAACTTATATTTCATGGTTTACATAATACTTTAGAGCATGACTTGAGTTGCTCCAATAAATGAATTGATATATATATATATATATATATATATATATATATATATATATATATATATATATATATATATATATATATATATATATATATATTTCTCAATAGATGTTGAAATTTAATAATATTATATTAAGATAAATATGTAGATAGAATATCTGTACAAAAGTGTGTTTAGTCTTCAATCTCTTAGGTGTAGTAAAGATAACAGATTCTTAGGTTTTGAGAATTGTACAAACTCCACTTTTACTAAAAAGTTGGGAGTTGGTTCATATTTTAGGGAAGCTGATTTTCTTCTTTATGCTAGTCAAAACAAAAACAAACAAACAAACAAAATAGTTTTGATTTTCTATACAAATATTAACAATTTTCTTGTAGTATTTTATCTTTTTGAAAATTGTACAAACTCCATCTTCACTAAAAAAATTGGGAATTGGTTCATATTTTAGGGAAGCTGATTTTCTTCTTTATGCTAGTCAAAACAAAAAAAAACAAAATATTAGTTTTGATTTTCTATATAAATATTAACAATTTTCTTGTTTTATTTTATCTTCCTTTGATTTTCTAACTATTATTACACCAAAAAAACTTTATATATATATATATATATATATATATATATATATATATATATATATATATATATATTAAACATTTATTTTTGTACAAGTCAAGTTTTAAAAAAAAAATCAAAACTCAAAATCTATTTATATATTTAAATAATAAAAATTACACTTTAAAAAAATCATTAAATTACCAATTTCAAAAATACAACACCCTCTCACCACTAATATGAAAATAAAAATATAACGATAAAACTAAAATAAAAAATTAAAATCAAATCAAAACATATAAACACTTCAAAAAGGATTTCCTATGTCTTGAATTGTGCGTTGGTGACTCCTCTGCCTTCACCAACACCAATTGAAACTTCAAACAGATGGTTGTTCCATCTTCAATGAGAGTTATACATTGTCTTTTCAATGAAAGTTTACATGATAAATACACTGTTTTTTAATCCTACGAACTCTGTGCTCATGTTAAACGTAGATAAAGGAATCACATACTCTTGCTACGACCTATGAAGATGATTATGAAACAGATGCTTAGCCTCTCGATTTCTCTAGGTTACAACAATGTAATTGTTTATTGCCAAATATGAAACTCAAGGTTGTAACCAAATAACTAGTTATGACAGTTAAAAAAGCGAGATCTATTATATTCGTGAAAAGATAAGCTACAACAATATAATTGTTTAATTATATGAAACTTATGGTTGTAATTAAATATATGAATTTTAAGGTTGTAACTAAATATATAAAATTGAATGTTGTAATTAACTAATTAGTTATAACATTGAAAAAGGAAAAAGGTGAAATCTAAAGAATTCTTAATTTTCTGACAATGAATGTTTTATGGCTTAATAATTATTATTAAGGAATTTAAATATAGAAAAATATTATATAAAACATGAAAATAATAATATAATTTATATTATTATTATCATTTACAAAAATATTAGGAGGAATAACAAAAGAAAAATTCAATATAAAAGTGACAAATTTAACAAACAATAATAATTTATTTTAAATTTTCAAATTACCATTAATAGATCTAGACTTAAAATAAATTTAAATTAGTTTAAAAATATATATAGAATTAAGATGAATCTAAGTTGGTTTTAAAAACAATCATATCATTAATCTTAAAAAAAATAAACATTTTGACTTAGTCAAATTACATAAAAATAAAAATAAAATAGTAATTATAATTATTAATACTTAAAACGTATATATCTATCTTAACTTCATATCTATCAAATCTAGATAGTGCAAACATTTTCTCAACTTTTACACTAAAAAAAAAGATCACCTTGAGAAAAATCTTTTCTCAACTTTTACACTCAAAAAAAGAAATTGCACCTTTAGAAAAACTTTTTCTCAACTTTTACACTCAAAAAAAGATTTACACTATGAGAAATTTAATCTCTCTCTGCACCTAATAGATTCAGAGATAAATAAATTAAATTGGCTTAATATATATATATATATATATATATATCTATATATATATATATATATATATATATATATATATATATATATATATATATATATATATATATATATATATATATATAAGTTGGTTTAAAAAAAATTATACCACTAGTCTTAAAAAATAACTAAATTTCTAAAAAAAATCAACACTCATTTAAAAAAAATTATACCACCAGTCTTAAAAAAAACCAAATTTCTAAAAAAAATCAACACTCAAAATCTAATTATATATTTAAAATATAATTTAAATAATAAAAAATTACACTTTAAACTAAAAAAATCAAATAAACACTTCAAAAATTATTTCCTTTCTTATGAAAAGGTTAATCTCATTGAATCCAGATTTGGTGGTTTTAAGAAGGGAGGTCTACTACCTGTGGTGGTTTTAGGTTAATCTCATTGAATCCAGATTTGGTGATTTGAAGAAGGGAGGTCTACTACCTGTGGTGGTTTTAGGTTATCCACCAACCAAAGATGATGGTTTAAGTTTGTCCACCAACCAAAGGCATGCTCATGGGCATCCGTGTCTCTGGCTACATCTCTGAATCTGGCTACAGCGTTGGGAGAGGGGTCGGGTTTGGGTGAGAGAGTGAGCGGGTATGGGGTTTCAGCGTGCCTGAGGAGGGAGTCGTGGGTAGGTCGCAGGGGAGGGGGCGGTGTGAGGCTGTAGGGAAAGGAGGAATAGGGAGGCATAGTGTAGGGGGAGGCGGGGGCGAGTGTTAGAGAGGGCGGGTGAGCGGGGTGTGGGTGAGTGCAAGCGGCGTGGGATGGGTAGCGTAGGCCGTAAGCCGAGGGATATGTGGTGAGAGATTTTGATAGGGGGAGGTCGTGTGTGCTGCGTAAGGTAGGTAGGTAAGAAGGGGAGGGGCCGAACAGCGGCTGAGTGTGAGGAAGCGCAGGGTAGATGTAAGGAGTAGGGGGGTCAGGTTAGGGAGTGAGATGCGTGGAGGGGGAGGCGTAGAGTTGGAAAGGGGGCGCGGGTAGTGGAGTAGGGAGGGCGTTAGATTGAGTTTGGGATTCGTATTGTAGGGGAGGGCCGTATGCCATGAGAGATTCGATGTGAGGGGGAGCGTTGGAGTAATAAGGAGTGAGTATTGTGCGTAATTTGGGATATGGGTTATGTAGTGAAAAAAATTGCAGGTTGCAGAGGAGGGGGCCAAAAGCCCTGAAGTTTGAATTGATTTTTTTTGTTTAATTTAAAAACAGCAGAGAGTAGAATAAAGCAGAGAGAGTATTTTTTCTTCCAGCAGCAGAATATTGAATAAATGCAGAATTTTTCAGAAAATTTTAGCAGTAAAAATCCAGCAGCAGAAAATGCAGGGATGATGAAATTTTCAGCAAAACTCAGAATTCTTTTCCATTAAAAACCAGAAACTTCTTCAGAAACCCTCTTTAAACTATTTTCCAGCAGCTCAAAATGGTGTAGAATTTAAAATGCAGAAATTTAGAAAACCTACAGAATTCTCTTAGTGCTGCAAAATGCACAGTGCTGCTCTTCTTCAAAACTAATGCCTGAATGCTGCCAATTTCTGAATGCTGCTCCTTATCTAAAACCACTTTCTGAATGCGGCAAAATGTCTACTGCAAAAACTCTGAGTGCTGCAAAAATGTCAAGAATTTTTGCAGATATCCACAGGCCATAAACACAAATGGCTCACTCAAATTGAAGCAAGGCCAGCAATCACCCGCTCTGATACCATGTTAAACACCATGTTGAACACACACATTGTGTATGACAAGAATAAACACACACACAAGAGACTCAACACACAATGAAGGATAAGTGTGAGGCGTTCTTATTTTTTCCATTATACATGATGTACATTTATAATACAATGGTGTGACTCTTGGTTTCATATTCCAAGGTCACTTGGACTCCATTGTGACTTTTTGCATTCCACACCTACCCATGTGGGATTAGGTGTTCCAACAGGTGGCTACTCTTCCTTCACTAACACCAATTGAAACTTCAAAGAGATTATTATCCTACCAACTCTGTGCTCAAATTAGGCACTCATATTTATGTTAAACATAGATAAAGGAATCACATATTATTGCTAGGACCACTCAAATATGCATATCTATGAAAAATATTCTGAAATTGATGCTTAGCTTCTTTGGATATGGATTTACTTTATTATACTCTTGAAAATATAGGTTACAACAATGTAATTGTCTATTTCCTTATTATATGAAATGAAATCGAAGGTTGTAACCTAACTGAGATTGTAACCAAATAACTAAGAGTTAGTGGGATTTAATGGTGAAAGGATTTACTAATTTTCACAGTTAAAACAATGAGATTTAATGGTACAAAAATTCTCAAGACAATGGATTTTAGGTTAGGAGTGCAAAGTGGATGGGGAGTTTTTCACAAAAAAAAAACACCTTATAATGTAGTAATTATTATTAGGCAATTTAAATATAGTAAATATTATATAAAACATTAAAAAAATAACATAATTTACATTATTATTTTCATTTTCAAAAATATAGGAAAAGAAATAACAAACAAATAAATTCAATAAGAAAGTGACAGATTTAAAAAATAATAATAATTTATTTTAAATTTTCAAATTACCATTAATAGATTTAGAATTAAGATAAATTTAAATGGGTTTAATATATATATATATATATATATATATATATATATATATATATATATATATATATATATATATATATATAAGAAAGTTAAGATAAACATAAATTTGTTTTAAAAAAAAATATCATTAATCTTAAAAAAATAATTACTTTATAAAAATTTGTTTAAACATCAGTGTCTATATAATCCAATTTTTTTTTTAAATCAAAAGTAAAAAATTATTCATATATTTAAAAATATAATTTAAATAATAAAAAATTACACTTTTTTTTTTTTTTTTTAAGGATAATTACTGAATAACTCTTGATATAAAAAATTACACTTTAAATAACTATTAAATTACCAATTTCGAAAAAACCACTACTCTTTCACAATTAATTTGTAACTAAAAATATAATAATTAGATTACTCTTAAAATTAACAATCAAATAAGATAAACACTTAAAAAATATTTCCTATCACAACATAACTTAGATTTCCTATCTCAACATAACTTTTTAGGTTAAGAGATGGATTTGATATTATATTTAAAGATATTGCTTTTAATGGAGGGAGGAAACGTTCAAAATATGAGAACAACTTGGAAATGTTAAAGAAGGGAATCTTTAAAAATATCAATCCAAATCCATATGGATATCTATATTTCTAATCATAGTAGTTTCGATCCCATCACGTCCAAAAGTGTAATAATAAGTTAGAATTCTTCTATCTAAATTACCTAATGTTGGTTTAGTCTTCTCATCTCGGTAGACGCTCGTGATGAAAACATACCAAACATACAAAATCTGATTATCGCCAAATCTCATAAAGAAATTCTCTTACAATCACGCATGAGAAGATGCCCACTTTAAGATCATAAAATAAATAAAGAAATATTTAGAGATGTGTGGGGAAATGAGACTAAAGTTTGTAATTGAATAACTAGTTATGATAATAAATTGAAGGTTGTAACTTAATAACTAGTTAGGATAGTAAATTGAAGGTTGTAACTGAATATCTAGTTATGATAGTTCAAATGGTGAGATTTAATGGTGGAAGAATTCTTAATCATTTAACAATGGATATGATGGTACAAAAGAGTACAGAGTGGAAGCTGGAGTATTTCTTGTCAAAGGGGAACCCCTTACAACGTAAATATACATAGAAGACTCATTGAATGTAATAATGAACAATTTCTGAAGCTCTTTTAGTCAACTCCATGGAAGATTCATAAGTATTGGGTATGTATTATATTATTTCCACGATTAGCCCCACGCGTTGGGCGCAGCAGGGGGGGTGGCAGCCCCCCTTGTAGGGGTCTGGGGCAGTGCCTCGAGAAATTTTTTTCAGTGGGCAAACCCACCCATGGTTTTGTGTATGGTTTTGCACATGGTTTTGGGGGATGATGATTTTCAGCCCCTGGTATATTGTAGATCCAATCAAAGGAATTACGGTTATGTTCTAATCTAGGGTTAATGGATTGGGGTTTATATATGCTTCGGCATGTATATATATGTGTTGTAACACTGAAAGGAATATAATGAAAAGCCAAGTTGGTCATCTCGATTTGGGATCCAAGGGAAAATACTTGCGTATATCTGTTTTATGTTTTATGCTCTCGCTATTGTTTATTTTCTATTTTAAGATTCGTTTGTGGATAATTTATGTACAGGGTTAAAACCTACACTTGTTATCAAAGTTGTTTCGGCTTCAAGGGGACGTCTTTGCTGCTGAAATATTTTTTGATCGGGTCTGAGGTAGACCCTGTTTAGTGGGATATCTACAGGATAGATTCTTGCGACAAAAGAAGATGGCAAGCAGTGTAAAAATAGAGATTGAGAAATTTAATGGTCAGAGTTTTGAGTTGTGGAAGCTCAAGATGGAGGACCCGCTGGTGGATAAAGATCAATGGATTGCGGTAGATCCAGATACTAAACCAACGACAATTTCAGATGAAGACTAGAAAAAGTTGGATCGGAAGGCGAAGAGCACAATACGGTTGTGTGTCTTAGATTCGATATTGTTGAATTTATCTGGGGAAGCTACGACGAAGAATTTCTGGGACAAACTTGGGACTTTGTACCAATCTAAGTCTCTGGTGAATAAATTGTTCCTGCAGAAAAAGTTGTATAACCTGAGGATGAAGGATGGAGACTCGGTTACAGAGCATCTGAATGCCTTCAATACCGTGGTAAGTCAGTTGTCATCTGTTGATATTAGAATCTCAGATGAAGATAAGTGCATCAGTTTATTGTGTTCTCTACCAAATTCGTGGGACAGTCTGGTTATTTCAATAGGTAGCAATACAACTACCTTGATTTTTTATGACATTGTCTCAGTGTTGCTATCAGAGGAAATGAGACGGAGAAATATGGAGGGTCAAAATGGAGATGCCTTATCTGTACAAGGAAGGTCCCAGAACAGAAACAAGAATAAGGTTTCAAGTGGGAGATCTAAATCTAGAGGGAGATCTAAATCTCCTGGATAGTTTGTAAAGGTATGTTGGAAATACGGAAAGGAAGGGCACTACAAAAGGGATTGCATATCTAAATCTCCTGAGAAAGGAAAGGGATCTAAGGATGCTTCCTCTGCAGAGGCAAAAACCACCTCGGATGAAAGTGGGGATGTCTATTTGGCCTCTTCTTCAAATACACATGTAGATCATGAGTCATGGTTGATTGACTCAGGTGCATCCTTTCACTTCACTCCCCATAGGGAGTGGTTCTGTGAGTATGAGAAGTATGGTGGTGGTGATGTCTTCCTAGGGGATGATATGAAGGCCAAAATCGTCGGACGTGGAAAATTCAAGCTGAAGCTGCAAGGTGGAATGATTAGAACACTTCTTGGTGTTCTGCACATTCCTGCATTGACCAGAAATCTGATTTCTGTAAGCAAGATGGATGATGCAGGTGTAAAAACAGTGTTCGAGAAAGATACCTGTAAGATGGTTCGGGGAACAGTGGTATTAATGCAGGGATCTCGGATTGGAACTCTATACAATCTTAAGGGAAGCACTGTTATTGATGGGTGCAACAGTTCTTTGGTTCCTCAAAGTGGAGCAGAAAGGCTAGCGGTCTCTGGAGAAAAGACCATGCTATGGCATCAAAGGCTTGGACATATTGGAGAGAAGGGCCTTTGAATACTGCATGGAAATAGTATGGTAGAAGGTATGTATAATTTCTCTCTGGATTTCTATTTATGTGAACATTGTGTATATGGAAAAAGAATCGGGTGAGTTTTCCTTCTAGTGCTATGAGGGCGAAAAAGATATTAGAGCTTGTACACATTGATGTGTTTGGTCCTATGTCAATTCCATCACTAGGTAAGTCTGTGTACTATGTTTCATTCATATATGACTTCTTAAGGAATACATGGATATATTTATTGAGGAAGAAATATAAATTCTTTGATAGATTTAAAGAATTTAAGGCTCTAGTGGAAAACCAGACATAGAAGAAGATAAATGTGCTAAGGACTAATAATGGTGGGGACTTCTGCAAAAAGGAATTTGAAGAGTTCTGTAAGAAATGTGGTATATCACGGTAGAAGACTACTCCATACACACCTCAGAAAAACGGAGTTGCAGAAATAATGAACAGAACACTGATGGAAAAGGCAAGAAGCATGCTCAGTGGTACTGGGTTAGGGAAAGAATTTTGGGCAGAGGAAGTCGAGACTGCATGTTACCTGGTTCACAGATCACCTTCATCGACGTTGGAGGATAAGACTCCATATGAGGTATGGACTGGTAAGAAACCCTCTCTTTCACATCTGAGGGTATTTGGATGTGATGCATATGTACATGTTCCAAAGGAGAAAAGAACCAAGTTGGATAATAAATCTGAAAGGTGCATCTTTATTGGGTATAAGTATGGTTTAAAGGGTTACAAGCTTTGGAACATAGAAACAAGGAAGGCTGTGTACAGCCGAGATGTGGTGTTTAGAGAGGTGAAATATGTTTTTAAACATGAAGTCCTACTAAAGGAACTTGAGAAAATATAGAGTTTGAGCTATAGGAGGATGAATCACACTCTACAACAGAAGAAGACTTAGAAGAGGAAGAGCCACAAACTCTAGCTGTGAGAATATCAGTTCGGGAAAGAAGATGGACAGAAAGGTATAGTCCATCTACTTTCTGTTTAAATTTTTCTTTAACTATAACTGATGATGATCCTAGAACTATAAGGGAGGTCGTAGATTCAAAGGATGGAAAAATCAGGAAGGAGGCCATGGTTGATGAAATGGCATCCTTGCATAAAAATGAGGCATGGAATCTGGTGGATTTACCGGCTGGAAGGAAGCCCATCGGGATAAAATCAGTGTTTAAGAAGAATAAGAATGTAGAAGGCAAGGTGGAGAAATACAAAGCTCGGTTGGTAGCAAAATTTTATTCCCAGGTGCCGGGAATTTATTTTGGTGATTTTTATTCTCCTGTTACCAAAGTTACTTCTATTAGATTACTTTTATCTGTTGCTGTTGCATTTGATTTTGAGGTAGAACAGATGGATGTGAAGACAACATTTCTTCATGGGGATCTGGAAGAGGAGATCTACATGAAACAACTTGAAAGCTTTATGGTGAAGGGGAAGAAAGAACTGGTATGTAGGTTAAAGAAGTATCTGTATGGGTTAAAACAGTCACCAAGGATGTGGTATCAGAAATTTGACACCTATATACGGGGACTTGGCTTCACCAAAAGCGAGGATGATCACTGTGTTTATTTTAAATTAATTGGTGACCATGTTATTTATTTGATATTGTATGTGGATGATATGTTGTTGATTGGAAATGACAAAGAAATTATCCAATATTTGAAGACCCAAATGTTCTCCAAATTTGACATGAAGTATCTTGGTGCTGCTAACTATATTTTGGGCATGGAAATTAAGAGAGATCGGGAAAAGAGGAAGCTCTAGTTAAACCATAGGAAGTATGTCGAGACTATATTGCAGAGATTCAATATGTTGGATAGTAAACTGGTGAATGTTTCTATTCCTTTAGGTGTAAATTTGTTCGTTGAACAGTGTCCCAAGACACAAGAAGAAGAGGAGGATATGTCCCATGTTCCATATGCAAGTGCAGTGAGTAGCATGATGTATGCAATGGTATATACTAGACCATACATTGCACATGCAGTGGGAGTATTGAGCAGGTTTATGTCAAACCCAGGGAAGGAGCATTGCACAGCAGTGAAGCGGGTTTTCAGATATTTGTGTGGCACTAGTGATTATGGCTTGTGCTACCAACGGAGACCATGATTGGAAAGAGTGTTGGAAATTCGTGGTTTTTTGATGTAGACTAGGCTAGATATCTGGACCAAAGAAGATCTACAAGTGGGTATGTGTTTAGCCTATTTGGAGGTGCAGTGAGTTGGATGAGTAAAAGACAGTCTGTAGTGGCTCTTTCAACTACAGAGGCAGAATACATGGTAGCCACTCATGCAAGAAAGGAATCAGTTTGGCTGTAGATATTGTGTTCAAGTATGGAGTTGGCCCAGCAAGCTATAAGGATAGACTGCAATAGCCAAAGTGAAATTTTCTTGGCTAATAACCCTGCTTATCATTCAAATACAAAGCACATTGACGTTCAATATCACTTTGTGAGAGATATGGTTGAGGATAAAAGGGTGTTTCTGGTAAAGGTGGACACTTTGAAGAATGTTGCAGATGCATTGAAGAAGTCTGTGAGCACTCAAATTCTCTCTTGGTGTAGATAAACAATGGGTGTTGCAGGGCTGGATTGATTATTAAGCTCTCTTGTGGCCCCCTGCGGAAAGAAAGAAACAAGTGGGAGAATGTTGGGTGTGTGTTATATTCTTTCCACGATTAGCCCCAATGGGTGGACCCACTCATGGGCAGACCCACCCATGTTTTTTTGCATGGGTTTGGACATGGTTTTGGGGGACGACGGTTTTCGGCCCTTGGTATTTTCTAGATTCGGTCAAAGGAACTACGGCTATGTTCTAATCCAGGGTTAATGGATTGGGGTCTATGTATGCTTCAGCATGTATATATATGTGTTGTAACACTGAAAGTAATATAATGAAAAACCAAGCTGGCCATCGCGATTTGGGATCCAGGGGAAAATATATGTGTATATCTATTTTATGTTTTATGCTCTCTCTATTGTTTATTTTCTATTTTATGATTCGTTTGTAGATAATTTCTGTACAAGGTTAAAACCTACAATAAGCTTCTATCATAGCTGAAACTTGATAAAGAAAACAACTCTCAAAGATATTTTCTAACTAATCCAAACTCTATCCCTTATTATGCATTCATCTACTCCTTAAATATGGGGTATATGTTTAAATTCCTTATAGTAAATTTGTTTCCTATAACTTATTATGCATTCATCTACTCCTTAAATATGAGGTATATGTTTAAATTCCTTGTAGTAAAATGTGTTTCTTGTAACTTGTATGAGGGTTTTAATTTGCATGAGGATTGAAATGAAGTAAGATTTGAAGGTCCATGTTTCAATTCCTTCTAATTATATTTTTGGATCAGTAGTGTGATCACATGGAAATTGGATAAATATACTTGTAGGAGCTTACAACTCAATTATGCTACTCGATTTAAATATTATACCCCGAACCAAATTCATAATGTGCCCTTGAATGGCTTTCACCATGAAACTCTAATTGAGACTCATATAGGTGCATTTTTAATTGTGTTGGACTCCTAACATAGAAGTACAACTAGGAGGAATCTTGCTTGGCAATTGTTTTAATCTAGAAATCTATGGAGCTAGGTATTTTCTTAGTAAGGAGCATTGCAATTTTTTCACAAAGGGGTTGATTTAAAAAAACCATGGCTCAAGAAACAATGGATGGAACGATCAAATGAGCCTTGGATAGACATGTGTGGGATTTTGTAAAACTCAATTATGTTCCTTTATTTTTGCTTTATGCCATTGGACCAAATTCATAATGTGTCTCTAAATGGCTTCAAGAAGTTAGCTACAACTAACCACAAAACTCTAACCAAGAATCCTATTATTGAACCATCATTTGCATTAAAATATTTGTAATGTTCCTTCATGGATGATGGTAGAATAGTTCATTTCAATAGCCTAGCCACTCAAATAGGCTACAAATTAAAATAAATTGCAGAACCTCAGGGGAGTAATTAATTAAAACAGTGAATAAGTAAAAATAATATTAAAAAATCACCTTATTGAATTATGAAAAAGGTGGCCCATGGTATTGAATCATAGTATTATAATAACCATTGCAATAATAGAAGAACTAGAGTTCATTCTCGAGATAGGATTATATATTTGATGAATTTATTTTGTGGGTTAATTGAGGTTTATTTGAGGGTTTGTAACCCTGAGCGTGATTTTCTTTGGTGTTGCAATGATACACCCTATTTTATCAAGGCTAGTTTTGATGTTGCAACAATACACCTTAACTGGTATTTTGGAGGATCCATCCAAGTTTCTCACTAAGATTAACCTTGAATTTATTTATAAGTACTAGTGTGGAGGTTGTACCAATTCCGGAGGATCGAATTATTGTTTAGATATTTTTAGACTAAGTATATACCTGGGTCAAATTACAATAAAAGGTTAGATGTTGAATCCATTACTTGAGGTTTGAGTATGTGGTAGGCCGAGTTGTTAATTTTCCTAGCTCAAATTTAAGGATGGTAAGGTTGAATTATTTGTTGGCTTGCCAGGTTGAATTTCCTATGGTGAAGCAAGGCCTCAATGCATGAGAAGCCATGAGTATTTACCCAAATCCGAGTTATTTTCTCTTATGGGTAGAGTTCAACCATGGAATCAATTTGAATATTGTGGGAAAAGGAATTTCATGAAGCCATTTTACATGTTGTATTATAGAGGTTGAAACTCGTGAAAAATTAATATTGAGGGTCGTTGAGTTATGCAATATTGGTTTATTAAAGTCATGGGTTGAGTTTTGTTGGTCACCAAATATTATAAGAGTGAATTAATCAAACCCTTCTGTAGACGAGAAAAGTGAGGAGGTTGAGTTTACTTTAATTCAAAGAGCTGAATTATCCCTATAAATTTGATGCACCATTGAGGGATGACTCCCATCAGAAGGTTGCACTATCAATAGAAAAAAACAAAATTACAAGGAGGGTCGAAAGTTCATGGTTGAAGGGGTTTTTTTATACCTAGGAAAAATATCAAGCTATTAGGCCATAGTGGAACTTGAAAACTTAATCAAAGGGACGAAGTTTGTACCAGCAACTCGAGCCACTTTGGAGAGGTTGAAACTCTATGTAATTTTAGGGCTAAATTTTGTATGTGGAAATAATGAAGGTCAAGCTACTCATTAGGGTGTTGAACCCTTTTTCTTGCTTTTGGTGAAGTATGCCAAGTTCATAGGTTGTTTATTTTATATATGATGGTATAAATTCCACCATTTAACAAACGAATACTTGGTTAATGTTCTATTTGAAAATAAATTTTAGGTTTTATTATGTGAATTTTTCCCCTTGTTCTCATTATTGAAAAAATGTGTTCTTGCAATGTGTTTGATGAAATATCCCTAAGAAAAATTTGAGTGTTATAGGCATATTTAGGCAAGGGAAATTTCAGTCTTAAAATCCATCGAAATCCACACATAAGGGACATTACACTCTTAACACTAGGTTTATAGCTAGGGGAACCCCTCTCCAATGAATTCATCTCCTAAAAATTGTTTTATTCATCAATCCCTTGATTTTCTTAGTAAGGAAAAAAATAATATTTACACAAAGGAAATAATTTTTCAAAACCATGGTTCAGGATTTTGTAGATAGATTTCTTAGGTTAGCCTTATCCAAACACACTTCTAAGAGCCTATGAAACTCAATTGTGCTATTTTATCTAGATTCACAATGTGTCCTTGAATGGGTTCACGACGAAAGTTTCAAATCACAATAAAACTTTAATCAAGGCATGAATAACTGAACTATAGAATGTGTTGGATTCCTAACATTGAGTTACAACAATGGGACCCCTCTCCTATGATTCAATTTCCAAAAAATAGTTATATTTCATGCTCTTTAGAGTAAAATCTTTTCACAATAAGGAGTAATGCACTTTATATACAAATGGGTTGATTATGTTAAACAAAGGATTGGGAAATTATGGGTAGTGTGATCATGTGGGCCTTGGCCAAACAAAATTATGGTATATTATCAAGTTCAATTGTTACTCAATTTGATTTGTATTCCACAAAAACAAATTAACATTATATCTTGAATGGATTTAGGAATTGATTTGCAACTCACCATAAAATTTTTAGACAAAATATCACACTAAGAGGGGGGGTGAACCAGTGTAGTGGAAAATTCACATTTCCAAACATTTTATCAATAATTGACTATGTAGCAATGCATCATAGATTAATTTTCATCACAAAAATGAATGAAATTGTGCATCAAGAAACCATTATTACATCAACGCATGAGAACATCAACTTTTACGTGGAAAACCTTGCTGGATAAAATCACAAATTATTTTGTCTTCTTCCTCAACTTGTTTACATAGATTTAAAGGCACCAACCCCCAAAACTAAATTTGCAGGCACCAACCTAATGGAGGCACAAACCCCAAAAATTTATAAGCACCCAATAACAATATGCTACAACTCGATTAAGGAACCAACCTCAAAAATGTGCATGATTAGACTTGTTGTAGGCTTCAACTTGATTGAGGCACTCACCTCCTTCTTCAAACTGGTGTGGACCACTTTTCACAATATTTTAGACTAGATCCACATGCATCACAAATATTAGAGGTCTTTAAAAATTGATCATGCTACTATTGTCATAATATTGCTTTAACTTGCTTAACATAATAATGTTCTCATAGATTTTTCATGAATATGTTCATCATGACAACCTGTTTATCATCGACTTATTCATCACAATAACTTGTTCATCAATTTGGTATCATGGCACCTTTCCTTGATCTTGATTTGGTTAGGAATGCACAACCTATTCATAAACCATGAAACTTACTCATACACCCTTGGAACATTAAAACATGAAAATTATAGCCTCTAGGAATCCATGACACAAATGCAATGGAAAATATGATGGAAAATATTGTCATGGATGGAGAGAGTGAGGGAGGGAGAGAGGGAGAGAGAATGGGAGTGAGGTGGAGTGTAAGAGGTATAGAGAGAATTAATGATAATTAGGAATGTTACTCATGGAAGCATGCATGTGATCTTAATAATTTGTGTGTATTTCTATCAAGAACATGTGTGCATTTTTGCCAATAATTTTCCAAAAAAGTCTCATGGTCTCCACTAAATTGACATGAAAATAGAAAACACAATCATAGTAATAAAGACAAAAAACACTTCACATGCTTTTCATTGTAATTGTACTGTAGGTGCTTTTGGGATATTTTTATTTTTATCTTTTTGTGTAATTAGAAGATAACTTATGGAAATAAATTTTTGTGTTGTTGTGTAATTAGAATGTAAATTTTTTCTTGTTGTGCAATAATACATCACTTCATTAATTAACCGAGATCATGCCCACTCTCCTTCTAAATTTGTAACTCCACAATAAAGGGGTAAGATTTCTGGAATATAGGTTTCTCATCCCTACCTAGATTGAGCAATATGTGTTGAAGAACTTCTAAATTAAATTATGTGAATGAAATTTTCCTGGAACCACCTAAAGGTAACTTACCCAAACAAGCTATTTGTTTTCAATCATGTAAAATTATTAAATAATACTTTGAAAAAAAGTATGATGTAACTAAATGTCACATGTTTTTGTCTTAGCTAAAATATAGGGGTTTGTTTGTTGTTAAAAGAAGGGCATTAAAATATTTAAAAGTTTAGAAACAAGTAATAATATTGTTAGAAACCTTATGTGTGATTTTCAAAACATTGGTAAGAAACTCATTGTCAGGACCTGAATGCAGCTCATCATATCTTGTCATAATCATTATTATCGAGATAAAAATAGAACATTTTTTTTTCAAAAAAACATATCACCTCACTAAATGCAATGTCAATACATTTCAAAGTTATTCTATTATGAAATATAACCTTGAAAAACATGGCCAAATATATTTATGGGTCTTCACTAGTATGATACTTCATTCTAATATGAAGTTTTTTTTGTTAGGATTTCTGAGTTCTAAGATGACTAGCATGCCTAACCTATGGCTTGAGTAGCCATGACCTATGGGCATATAATCTATCAAAATATCCTAGGGATCACACCTATCTTAGGCCACACTAGCCCTTAGCATGGTTGAATTTTTCCCAAGGAGTTTCGAACCGGTGACGTTGACACCACATAGTGCCTTAATGAAACACCTTATCACCATCTGGTCTATGCCTCGTGGAAAATATGAAGTTGACTAGTTAAGGAAATTGTAAAAAACATTGTATGAGAACATTAAGCTTTCTTCCCACCAAAAGGATGTATTAAAAGTGAGAAGGACCTTTAACTGACCTTTCAATTATCCTCAAATTACTTGACAGACAATGGAAGGGCGGCTCATTTAATTATAAATCCAGAATTCGTACATAATTTATGAATTTTCACGCACCATATATTCATAGTATGATTATGTTCAGGAAAATGCAATTATATTAATCTAAATGATTTCCCTATTTCAAGATCTACAATGCATCATCAAGTAACTAGCTAATTTTTCACCAAGATCGCACACCAATCCACACTTTGCATAAATTTAAAGGACACACATGTATTATAAATTGCAAAAAAAAGTATTCTCTCTTAGAGAAAAGAAATCACACATAAACCAAAAGGTGGCTGGCTGAAGTGATAAAGTAATCCTATTTGTTGTAACAAAGTTGAATTGTAGCTATGATGAAATACAATGAAATATAAAACATCAATTCACTCTATTGCTTATGAAAGAAACAAAATATAATTCAACTATCGCAAATGAAACCAACAATAAGATTAAATCCTGAATGCAAAGTATTCAAGGTTCTAGTGTAAAATTACAACAATATTGACTTGCAAATTGCAACAAAGTGAAAAGGATGAAATTGGGATAAAGGAGATGAAATGGAATTGCAACATGTGATATAATAGCAATGTAATATAAGGGAATTGCAATGATGTAAGCTAATGGAGTTACAACAATGTGAAAATAGAATCTAAGAGATATTTATATGTTGACACCTAATCTTTGGGATTAGGTGATCCATGTAAAATAGTGTAAATAGAAAATAAGGAGAATAGGAATATGGAGAGGCATTGGGAGATGAAGCCCAAGAGTATCTCCCTCCATGTATATATCTATGATTAGTCTTAATGAAAAATAAAAATTCATTTTGAGGAGTTCTTGCATTTCCTCACATGGTATCAGAGCTAGCTCCCAGATTAGTTTATGTGTTATAACTCCTGTCAATTTTTTTCCATATTCTATTCCTAGATTGCCTGCCATATTTCTTGCAATATTTTTTTAATTCAAATCCATTGGATCTGCATTGAATGTCCACTGTGAGCACTTTTTTTTGGATCACTGAAAATATTAGTCGTTGGTTGAATTATTTTTGCATTGAATACTGGTGTATGGTAAAAGTGAGTAGCGTATGGTGGTGTTGAAGATTCTTATGGATGTTACCCATGATGATAATTTTATCCATGCATAATTTATGTTTTGGAAAATAGTGGTGTGACTCCGACCGAACTGTGAACTCTTGCACTACTCATGAGTATCCTATTTTTTTTTACTCTGCATATGATTTTTATGCCTTGAAGGGTTTATATGACTTTGTATTCAAAACAGTACCACCGATCATAATTTTTTCATATATAACACTTGGTTATATAAGCTCTATCATATATAACTATCGGTATGCTCTTGTTTATGCATCGTGACCATTTCCATGCTCACCGCATAGTTAATACCACTATGGCTCGACATTGTGTTACTCCCCTCCTACACCACTCCACTATTGCGCCATTAACACCACATAGTTCTACCCCCAGTTTCTCTGTCATATAATACCACCTTTTGTATAACCTTTTGTTATCAAAGCTATCACCTATGTTACTCCCCTCTTCCTACACCTCGGCTCTATGTTAATACTCATCCTCATCCCCTCGACCCTTCCACCTTCTAGATCTGACTCCCAGTTCATAACGTCGTCCCCCCAAAACCCTTGCAGTGTTGAACCCCCACTATCATACCTCCCATCACTCCATACCACCAATCCTCCATACCACCGGCTCCTACAACTGCTCCTACCACCACTACTCCATACCACATAGTTACTATATATGAGCTTATAACCCATATTATACTCACTCCCCCATATAACCCTCCCCCATATAATATATGTGTTATATAAATATATATCAGAAGTGATTTTTTATATATCAAAAGTGCATTTGTTCACAATATATAGCCACGAGAGTACATTTTTTTTACACATTACACATATTTTTAATGCATTCATTGATATCAATTGTTGGATTAGTTATCTTTGAAAAATAGAACTATACTAAATGTTCATGGAAGTTAAAAGACACTCTTATTTTCAATGAGTTGTGGAGAGGAGTTTGTGAAAGAGTAGGAGATAATGCACCTGCAAAGACCAATTCAGATAAGGAGATTGCCATTTTAGAAAATAAGAACAACAAGGCCTATGCCTTGATTTCAACATCTATAAATGAAGAGGTGAGTTGCCATATTTCACCATTCTCAAATTATTTTGATGCCTTAAATAATTTGAAGTAATTTTATGACTCACACTCTGAACTTGAAGTTGTCTAATTGATGATTAAATTGTTCAATCTTGAATTGAACAATTATGACTCTCTTTCTTTAGCATTAGAAGTAAGATCTATTATGCATGATATCAAAAACATTGGTGTTGAAATATTCATTCCTATCGTAGCTTATGTCAAGGCAATATATCCCACTTATTCACATTATCTTGAGTTATTGCAAGCAAGTGGAAACCTCAAGGAGATTACCTTTGACTCCCTTGAGAAGAAGTTTTCTGAGAGACATAAGGATTTTGGGAAGAATAAAACTTCTCAGTCTTCTGAAGAATTTGTGCCTTGCACATAGAGAGAATAATCATGCACAATATTCTTCTAGAGGAAGAGGTGGCCAAAGAGGAAGAGGAAGAAGGGATTTTAGAGGCAGGGGGGGTAGACAGTTTCAAGGAGAAAAATATGATCTTCATTGCATACGCTGAAATAGATATGGACATGATGCATCCACATGTAAGTTTCCTTAGGACAAAATTGAACAGGAAAGAAATGAAGCCAAAGGTAAAGCCCATGACAAAGAGAAAGGTAAAGCACTCGAATCCACTCACTATGTTGTGGCACATTGCAATATTAGAGTAACTAAAGACTTTTTCAATGCTTCACTTGCTTCATGGAAAGATGATTGGTTTCCTAATTTAAGAGGAACTTGCCACATGAGTTTTAGGAGAGATTTTTTTGAATAATTCACTAACAATTTTGATGGAGTAGTATATTTTGTAGGTAATTCAAAACTCAAGCCATAAGGGCTTGGCACCATCAGGCTCAAATTGCCTGGTCTTCTAGACTTTCTTCTACATGGTGTTATATACCTCTCGGAGCTAAGGAGAAACTTGATGTCTTTGGTTCACATCTACTAGCAAGGACACTCCATTCATATATTTTATGGCAAGGTCGAGGTCAGAAAAGCATCAGGTCACTCACTTGCCATGACGGGTAAAGAAGAATAAATACTTATGAAGCTGCAACGTATCTCTGCTAATGCACAAAAATTTTCATATAGTTCTCACTATGATGAAAGTACATTTCGATCAAGTCTTTTATGGCATGCTAGGTTTGGAAACTTGAACTATGAAAACCTTCATTTGTTGAAGAAAAATGGTGTTGCTGGTTTGCCTTCAATTCCTAGGAATTTTAAGCAATGTGATGCTTGTATTCTAGGAAATCATAGCAAACAGTTGTTTCATGATTCTCATTCTAGAGCACATAGAAAAATTGAATTGGTTCAGTCAGATGTATGTGGCCCAATGCATATTCCTTCTGCAAATGGTAATAAATATATGATGTCATTTATTGATGACTACACGAGAATGTGTAGGGTTTATTTCTTGAACAACATATATGATGTTTTTCAAACTTTCAAGAGTTTTCATGCATGCATTGAAAATGATGCACAAAATCATATTGGCTCTATTCGCACTAATAATGGAAAATAATACACTTCACATTAATTTGAAAACTATATTCACCAACATGGGATCAAACATCAAACAATTTTTCCTTATAATCCCTAACAGAACGAAGTAGCTGAAAGAATGAGCAAGGCAATCTTAAATATGGTACGTTCCATGATTTTTTTCAAGAATGTTAAACTCATGTTTTGGGGTGATGCAGTTATATGTGCTATATATATATAAATAATACGTTTCCATCTAATTCTATTAGAAACAAGACTCCTTATGAAATGTGGTATTGCCGCATTCCTTCGGTAAAGCATCTCAAGGTATTTGGGTCCACCTGTAATGCCTTGATACATAAGGAACAAAGAAACAAACTTGGTGCAAGGAGTCGTAAGTGTATCTTCTCGGGGTATTCAAATACCTCCAAAGCATACCATCTCTATGATGAAGTAAATAACAGGTTTGTAGTATTTATATATGAAATCTTTATTGAATATTCCAAGGCTGAAAATTTTGTTGAGTGGCATCCTGATTGCTTGGATAGATTCAGACATGCAAATTCTTTTCGAGAATTTGATAATGAGATTCCACATATTGAAGGAGGGATTCCTATACTGTATCAATGTGTGGAATCTTCTTATGAAGCACTCTCTCCCCACATGAAGCTCCAATCATTGATGACACTTTGAGTGATGTGATTGACAGAATTGGGAGATTAAATCTTGATTCAACCCCAACTTAGTGAACTAAGCATTATGGGGCATCTCATAAAAGTCCTCCAAAATGGCTGACAAAGACACTTGAAAGTGTTCTTCTTGATGAGGTTGGAAATACAGGAACAAGAAGTACAACCAGGAAAAATGGAGGTAATGTAGATGATTTTGATTCACTTATTGATATGGATGTTTCTTATGATTGTGAACTGAATTTTTATACAGAATTTGAACCAACCTCCTTCAAAGAATATGCTTCTTATGATGAATGGAAAGAAGAGATGCAAAAATAATATGATTCCTTGATAAATAATGGCACCTGGAAGATGGTTGATCCTCCATTGGGAACCAAAAAAATAGGCTGCAATTGGGTGTACAAGAACAAGTATAAAGCAGATGGATCACTTGATAAGCACAAAGCCGGGCTTGTGGAAAAATGTTTTGCACAGAAGGAAGGGGTAGAATATGAGGATACTATTTCCCCCACAACAAAATGGGCTACCATCCAGACACTCTTTTCCTTGGTAGCTCAGAACAATTGGAAATTCAATAAAATGGATGTAAAAACAACTTTCTTGAATGGACATTTGAAAGAGAATGTTTTTCTGTCCCAGCCAAAAATTATTTGCTGTGAAGGGTCAAGAACAAAAAGTATGAAATATTCTAAAATCATTGTATGGCCTCAAGCAAGCACTGCGAGCCTGGTATAAGAAGTTAACGAAGCATCTTTTGAAACTCGAATTCAAACATTATGATCTTGATGATGCAACTTTGTTTGTCAAGAAAGTTGGAAAAACAGTTTTATATATTATGGTGTATGTAGATGGTATTTTGATGACATGGAGTAATGAGATCTACATTGCATCCATAAAGAAGGAATTGAGGAAAGGTTTTGAAATAATGACTTGGGCTATGTTCACTACTATCTTGGTTTTAAAGTAACTCAACATTTGAAGTTTATATTCCTCTCTCCAAAGAAGTACATTGGAGATTTTTTGAACAAGTTTGGCATGGATGAGTGCAATCCTTTGACTACTCCAATGGAACAGAACTTAAAGCTCACATTTATTGAAGGAAAATAATTTGAGTATACAAAAAAGTATAGACAACTTGTAGGAAGTCTCAAATACCTGACTAATACCAAACCCGACATTTAATTTTTTGTTGGAATCCTCTCCAGGTTCATGCAAAATCCTTGTGAGGGACATTGGGCTACTGCAAAAACAGTTCTAAATTTCTTGAAGGGAACTCAAGACTTTGGACTTAAGTATACATAGGTGGTTGACTTCAGCTTGATTGGATACTTTGATTGAGAATTCAATGGAGATAAATAAAATGAGGTATCCACTTCAGATTATGCTATGAGTATTGGATCAGGAGATGTCTCCTCGAGGTCACACAAATAATCAGTTCAAGAATATTCCATAACTAAGGCGAAATATGTGCCAGCAATTGAAGCAACAAAGGAAATTTTGTGGCTCAAGAAATTTCTGGAATATTTGCATGAGCAAAAAGTGCATTAAACTTCTCATGATGATTGATAACACTTCTACAATAAAGTTGGCCAAGAACCCAAACTTCCATGATTGAACGAAGAAAATCAATACAAAATAACATCTGGTTCAACATCATGTTGAGGCAAATTCAATCCATCTATGCCTTTGTTGCACAAATGATAATATTTCAAACATATTCACCAAAAAGCTTGGACGAGAAAAGTTCAAAAGATTCAGAACGATGCTTGGACTTGCCAAGATCCCTTCAAATTAAGGGGGGAATGTTGACACCTAATCTTTGGGATTAGGTAATGCATGTAAAATATTGTAAATAGAAAATAAGGAGAATATGAATATGGTTATACACTAGGAGAGAAGCCCAAGAGTATCTCCCTCCATGTATATATCTATGATCAGTCTTAATGCAAAATCACAATTCATTTTGAAGAGTTACCTCCTGACCTGACCGTATAGCTGCAACTATTTAATAATATAAATATTACCTGAATGAGGAGGAGATCCTACCTCCTTAGGTTGTTATTGGGTTAAGAAGGAAGATAAATATGAATTCTTAGCACACTATTCAGGAATAAAATTGAACTTCAAATTATAACAGGAATGAAGTTACAACTTCTCTCTCTCTCTCTCTCTCTCTCTCTCTCTCTTGCTCTCATAGAATGTACAATTTATCTAAATGAATAAATTGATAAGGATGAACAAAAACTAGAATTGGTTTGTTCCATCTTGACAACTTATTTCCCACACTATAGGAAAAAATAAGGTAAATGTTGATCAAAGCAGTTGTATGATAGGTAGGAAGCAAGTAATCTTCTTTCTTGATCACCTTCAGGCTCATGTCACTTTCCTTCATGGGAAAATTGGTGAGAAATATAATTTTTATACGTATGAACCATAGGTAAAAAAATTTCATTCAAATATTGAGCTACAATATTTTTATCAGAGTTGCAACATTGTTGGTTTGGAGTATGTGGGAAAAGTTACTTCACAAAATATAAATTCTATCGAAATTGTGATGTCTATCAAAGTTTGGGAAAGCCATTACAATGCGATGAAATTCCACTGCATACTCAAGTAACATTACAACCCTTCAATAAGTGGGTGGTGGATTTCATTGAGCCAATTAACCCTATAGTGAAGATAATTAGAGTGTAGTATATAATAACTAAGATAAACTACTTGACAAAAATGGCATTGTGGAGGCTTTCCATAATATCTTAGAGAATTATTTAGTGAACATCTATAATGTGAATAGGTATGATTGGGATATAATGATTCATGTAATATTATGGGAATCTTGTACATCTTCAAAAAACCTAACTCAACAAACACTATTTCGTTTGGTATATATACATGAAGCAGTTAGGACAATGAATTTCATAGTTCCTAGATTTTTAATTGTTGTAATAACACATTTTATGGGCTTCAACATCATGGATAAAATATTGATAAAGTTGTTGTGGTTAAAAGATGACCATTTCCTAGTGGGCTTTCACTAGAATTTGGAAAAATCTTGGTACAAGGCAGGACATGGCCATCATATCAAGAAAAAGTAACTCTGACTTGGAAATTTAGTTTTGATGTATGAAAGTAAGTTTCTTAATAAGCTTGTAAAGTTTCAAATGCATTGGCTAGAACCATATGTTATTAATTATGTGGCAGAGGAAGGAGGTGTTCAATAGGAGTAGATAAATGGTGAACCCATTCCGGGACATGTTAATGGAAGTTGGTTGAAATTGTACAAGGAAAATTGACTTACCTTCAAGGTTCATTTGTGTTTTACTGGAAAAAAAGAGAGGGAGAAATTGTTTTGTTTGTTTGTACATGTGTCTTTAGGGATCATGGCCATGTGTGTAAGAGAGGAATTCTGACACATTGAAGTGTCAATTTTTTGGTAAACGCTAACACACCACATAATTGTAAACACTACACTAATGGAAGGATAGTGGGCAGACGGAATGTGCAATGAAAGCGTCACATGGAAATGCGAATATAACTAGAAATTGGTAGACACTATAAGAGGAGATGGAAAAGGGTGGGAAAAGGAATTGGAAAAATATTGTGTCACCCATCTAAACCAAACATTGTGGAGCTTCATTAAGATTTCCATAAATCATATTAAAAGAAGATTCAACCAACATTGGCAAAAATGACCAAAAACCTACTGACATGAGTCATGAATCTCAAAAGGGATAGGTCCACAAAAACTAACAAACTACCTCAAGAACCTTCCTAGCTCATATGATTTAATCGTGGAAAAAATATTTTGAAGTTATTACACTTCAAAAAGAATTTAAATTCATTAAAATATCCAAAGTATCTATTCAATTCAGCCTTAGTCATTTTGATTTTCTGCATTATGTGATCTGTATTTATGCAGGAACGCAATAAAATACAGAAAAAAACATAAACGCAGAGATGCAACAAAAAATATACTTCATTTCATTAATATCAAATAACTAAAATAAGCTTACAGATATAATTGAAATAAACTAGCTCAGGCAATGGTAGCTTGTCTTTGAGAAGAGATGTGGCGGCTACATGCCTCTGAACTATGCTACAATGAGGCTCAAGGACCTTTTTATTATTGAATGACATGGGAAACCCCTAAAAAAATAAAATCCTAACCTTGGGAGATGGAACACCAAGATTTTGTGGCCCCCGTTGGGGTTAGTTGGGCAGCCAACTTCCCGGGGTCGTAACTTGGTCATATTATCTCTATTTGGCGCATATGATATATCATCGAAAATATATCTTTGAGTACTAAGGGATTTTATGCAAGCCCTTTCCTATGGCTATGGGCCTGCTTAGGACCTCAAAAAAATGTCGTTTAGGGGGTCAAAACTTCTCTAGAAGTTTAGGACTCGAAAAACTTCTAAAAATTGTAAATGATGCTATAAACAAGGAAACTAATGAAACCAACTAGTGGTCTAGGTGGAATAGGTGTGTGGCCACCAATCCATGGATCACTCCTTCCCCCTTAGGAATAAATGGTACCCATTGCATTCAGATCCTCCATGAGGTGAGGAAATTTATGTTGAATCTGGTCACAGATGAACCACTTGCCCTGGTGAAAAAGTTGGCATGATTTTAAAACTCGATATAGTTGGATCCTCTATTGGTGGGTGTCTTTTATATTTGTGTCTATGATCCAATCAGTTGTGGCTCGTTCCATGCACTCTGGGTTTAACTCTGTTGGTGTGATTTGTTCTGCAATGTCGGCTGTGCCTAGAATTGGTGGAAAGTAGGGTTGATGGTGGTCCACATTCAACACGAGGTGCAGACCAAGGAATGGTGGAATAATGAGCTCAAAGGAATTGTCCCCTAAAGCCTTGGTGATGGTATATGGCCCATATTGAAGCGGGTGAAGCTTGTGGTGGAGCCCAGCGAGGCAGTCCTTCTGCAAATGTATCCAAACTTTTTCGCCCACCTGAAACTTGTGTGGCACCCAATGTTGATCATGTTGGTTCTTTTACTTAGCATTGGCTCTATAAAATATGGCATGCACCACTTGGTGAATGTGATGAATATGCTTAATGAATTTTTTTTCCTTGTTGGCTTCGAACTAGACATGAGATGAATCATCCTGAGTTGTTGCAAGTGGTATGGCCACATCAATGGGACATAGTGGTTGGAATCCCAAGCCCACCAAAAAGGGGTTGTGGCCAGTTGAGTTTTGGAGAGCCTAGTTATAACTTTGTTAGACATAAGGGAGGCTTTCATCCCATGTGCATGGATGATTTGATTTGTAAATGAGTAGAATGTGTACAATCATCCTGTTGACGACCTCTTTTTGGCCATCATTTTGGGGGTTGAAAGTTGTGGATTTAGTGAGCTTGGTGTCCAACATCGACGAGAGACTTGTCTAGAGAATATGAGATAATGGACTATGGGATCCCAAAGTGTACCCACACTTGCTCAAAAAAGAGTTCAGCAGTGGCTTCTTCTATGATATTCTTCTTTCAGGCCGCCATAATGGTCATCTTAGAGAATCTGTCAACGACCACAAAAATGCAGTCGTTTCCATGTTTGGTAGAAGGAAGGCCTGATATGTAATCCATGGAAATGGATTCCCATAGCTGGCTACGGGTATGCAACAATGTATAGAGGCCTTGCTTCTTGATGGTCAGTCTGGAAATAGTGCAGACAGTGCAGGATCTGATGTACTTCCTGACATCATGTCAAAGGTTTGACCAATAGAAATAATTATGTAGTACTGCCACTTTTTTCTCAACCTCGAAATGTCTAGCGACCCAACTGTAGTGTGCTTCCCAAATCATCTTGGAACGCTCGCTTGAAGGAACACAAAGGTGTCCTAGGTGGAATAACAATGTTGCATCCTTGAGGTGAAAATATAAAACATGATTACCTTCCAGGAGCATCTGGTATGTGTTTCTGATTTCTGGATCACTTTTGTAGAGATGTGGTGAACCTGAAGTCTCGTTCCCACAAGAGTCGAGCACAGTGGTTAACGCCATGATTTGTGGTCCATTGAGGAATTCTACAACATTATTGGTGCTTCCCTTCTTTTACTTGATGTTCAAATGGAACTGTTGTCAGTATTTGGACCATTTCTTATGGCAATCGTTCTACAACTTCCCTTGTGTCTATATCACTACAATGGTTGGTGATCTCTCCGGATGATCATTTCCTTCCCCAAAATGTAACGCTTCCATTTTCAACAGGCCTACACAATGGAATAAATCTCTTTTTCATAGGTAGGATACTTTCAGGCCGTTTCTGAAAGTGTCTCACTGTGATATGCCACTGGATGCCACTATTGAGTAAGTACTACCCCAATAACATAGTCAGAGGCATTTGTCTCGATCTCTAATGGTTACTGCAAGTCTGGTAATGTGAGAATTAGTGAAAAGCAGAGGAGATGATTCAACTCTATGAATGCCTTCTGTTGATATTCAGACCAAAAAAAAATTATTTCGGTCCTCCCTTGGTGACTTGAATCAAAGGCCAAGTGATATGAGAGAACCCCGACACAAACCTATGGTAGAAATTGGCAAGACCTAGAAAGTTGTGAAGCTCTATTAGAGTGGTTGGGGTTGGCCAATCCTGAATTACCTGGATCTTTGCTAGGTCCACATGCACCCCTCGCTCATCAAATGTAGGTCCCCAGACATTGAACCTGGGTCTTGCCAAAAGTGCATTTCTCCAAATTGGCACACAACTTGTGTTGTCATAGTATTTTGAGGACATATTGAATGTGGTGGAGGTGCTCTTCCCAACTCTAGTTGAAGATCAGGATGTCATCTAAATACACCACAATGAATGAGTTAGTGAATGGTAACAATATGTCAACCATCAACCTCATGAATCTTGAAGGAGCATTCGTCAACCCGAAAGGCATGACTAGTCATTCAAAAATTCCCTCCTTGGTTTTGAAGGAAGTCTTCCACACATCAGAGGGTTCGATTAGTACCTGGTGATACTCGGACTTCAATTCAATCTTGCTGAAATATTTGGCTCCCTTGAGTTGGTCCAAAATTTCATCAATCCATGGGATCGGATATCTATTTCGGATAATGATCTTGTTCAACACCTGATAGTCAATACAGAGGCTCCAAGTATTATCATTGTTCTGCACCAACACGATCGGGCTCCCATGGGGCGATGAACTTGACAAGATGTGACCTTTCTATAGCAGCTCCTGAATCTGCCTCTTGATTTCGTCGTTCTCCACAATATAGTGTTGATAGATTGGTCCATTGGGCTGCAACGCTCATAGGGTCAAATCGATGGATTGATTGACCTGACAGTGCAGAGGCACCTCTGCAGGTGAGGCAAATATGTCCCTTCACTCCTCCATGACCTTGTCCATCTATTGTTACCGTTCGAAGGAGCCCTTTCTGGAGGTCATGGCCACAGTCTTCTTCTTTCCCTAAGGGAGGACCATAAGGAGAAAAATTTACCTATTTGGGAAAGATCTTATTGCATTGCTTCATAGTGATTAAAGAGATGGTAATAGGCAAGGCTACCTCTGGTATCTTGTACAACATATTCCCCAAAGTAAAAATAATAACGCGAGGCCGAGACTCATATGCAACATGTCACTTCCACAAGTATGGTTGGCCTAATAACACATCACAAACTTCAAGATGAGAAAAATCACATAATACCTCATCTATGAAGGGCTTGATGTTGTAGGGAAGGCGAAACTGTTGGTTGACATGGAGACATTGTCCTTAGTGAAGCCACCCGATGGTGTATGGTTGTGGGTGTGCTATTATCGATAGGCCCAACCACTTCACAAACTCTCCTTAAATGAGGTTCTTTTGGCTCCCGCTGTCGACATTGAATTGCAATAGGGAACCCTTCCCCCACATTTGGAAATGGAATAGGTGCTCCCCCTCATCTAAATCTTTTTGTTCTTCCTTCTCGATCTTGGTGGTGGCAACGGTGGCACTGGGCTCCACATCAATAATATGCTTCCCTTTATCATTCCACTTATTGAGTTCTAACTCAGAGTCGGAACATCCATTTGATTTGGAATCCTTTAGCTCGGCCACATTAGGGGAATTTTGAGGTCTAAAATGGGCCTCCTAAGGAAATTATAAAATAATAGCGGAAAAAATCAAATAAGATTTGATGACATCATCAAATTTTAGAGGGAAAAATGGAAAAACTACTTTTTCAACTCATATTTTCAACTTATCTCCCAAATTTTACTCAAATTTTCGAGCGGAGTGTTTTCTGTTGGATGCAAATTTAATTCCCCATCCAAGGAAGTACCCCCATGTTGCATACTTTCGATGTAGTAGAGTACACTAAAAAATGAGAAATACATTAAAAAATGTGATTACAATCACGTTTTTTTATGTATTTCTCATTTTTCGTGTAGTAGAGTTCATCGAAAGTATGCAATATACACTTAATGAGAATTAAATTTCACATCCTGTCCAGTATACCCACTCGGAAATTATAAACATTTTGGGAGATAAGTTGAAATACGAGTTGAAAAGTAGTTTTATTATTTTATTATTTTTTAATATTTTTACCCTTTTATTTAAAAAATGGTGAATCGATTTATAATTTTAAGTTGCTACTGAGGTTGATTTTTTTTTTGCTGCGGCTTTGAGTTACACCATACCCTTCGACCTCTGCAACGGCGCCGGCTAGGCTCTCTCGGCCTCTGCTTCCTCTCGTAGGCCTTCTGCTTGCTCGAGGCCGGCTGGAGCTGTGGTCTCATTCATGGACGCCCCTCAGGGGGGGGCTGCAGCGTCTTCCCCCACATTGAACTTTGTGAACACCTCGCAGATTCTGACAGGACCTGCCGCCCCTACTCACGATCAAGAGGTCAATATGACATCTCCTCAGCAGGAAACGACAAATGTCTCTGATGCCCTTCCTGACAAAAGCAATGATAAGCAGGAGGCTGAGACTGGTCACAAGGGCATTCCCAAGGCCACTTCCTCGACTTGCAAACCTATTGCCGCGGAAAGACCCAAGGTGGAGCTTCCTAGCCATAGGATTAACGGAAGAATCCAATATATGAGGGACCATGCCCTCATTGGAAAGTTTGTTGGCTTCTGGCCGACCGAAAAGGCCCTACAAGGATGGATCGCGGCAAAGTGGAAACCCAAGGGGCACGTTACCCTGCAGCTAGGCCCAAAAGGGTTCTTCACCGCAACCTTCATATGCTTAGAAGATAGGAACAGAGTAATGGACGAAGGTCCTTACTTCTTCAACTCCGCAGGCTTGTATTTAAGGGATTGGATTGAAAGATTCAACCCCGACAAGGACGACCTAAGCTGGGCCCCGATATGGATCAGGTTATATTCGCTCCCTCTAGAATATTGGGATGAAGATTCGCTGAGAGACATAGGCAAGGGCCTTGGGGAATTTGTTAAAATGGCAGAAGAAACAAAAATGCGCAGATACACCTCATATGCTCGCATCTGCGTCTGCATGCGTCTGGACAAGCCTCTTCCGGACTCGGTAAGTCTCTATCATGATGACTTTGAATGGATACAGCCCTTAGATTTTGAACATGTTCCTTTTCGTTGTCGCAAATGCCACGCTATAGGACATCTGTTTAGAGACTGCCCACTGAACTCTCACCCTCCTCCTTCTGGCCCCTCGAATCCCTCAGATCAGGAAGGATTCACTAAAGTTACCAATCGAAGACGAGCTAACAAAAAGACCTCCACTGGGAAAAGACCCATGCAATCTGGAGCCTCTGCCCCCTCCACAAGTAATAGCTTTGACATCCTGCGCACTAATACGGCCGAACCCCCACCGAACTCCACGCCTATCACTCAGAAGAACTCTTCTACCCCACCCTCTCCACCTTTGGATCATCCGTCCTCCATCCCCCCTTCCTAGGAAAATTGTCTTGCCACCTCCTCGGAGCTTCCCAAGGATCCAGATTGGAAGCCAAATGGTATGGATGTAGACTACATACCAAGTCATTCTCTGCTTTCATCACTTATTCCCACAGAAAGCAATCTCCCTCAGCATATGGAGGTAGAGCCGGAAAGTATTGATCTTAAAGGACTTGACATCTTTGGAATGGAACAAGCATGCAAAAGAAAAGATTATGATAAGATTACAGAGTTCCAACTAAATGCCCTTGAAGTAGTCATCTCCAGGGCCTACCAGCAGCAGCAACTTGGCATTCAACCGGGAAGTCAATGGGATGGAAACTACTTCCCCAAGGATTCCAAAAAGAGGGGCCGGAAAACTGACCTTCAACGCACCATTACAATAGGGAAAATCCTGGTAGACTCAGGCAGATATGCTAAGCTGACTAAGTACTACAAGCCAACCCCCCCCAGTGGATCATGAAGCTCGCTTCATGGAATTTAAGAGGGCTTAATGGCCCCAGCAAGGTCCGTATGATTAAAAATATGATAAAGCAGGAGCAACCCCAAATCTTCTTTCTGCACGAAACGAAATGTAATAGCTCTACTCTTGGTCAGATCCTCTCAAAAGCGTGGCCAGGTAGTCGATCGGTAGCTGTAGATGCATCTGGCGCTTCAGGAGGTCTCGCCATAGCTTGGAACGAGCAGACCATCACACTCTCGGATTTTCATGCTTCCCACCACATCATTCAATCCACTTTCCACATTATTGGTACCAATATACATGGGCATTTAACTAATGTCTACTTCCCGCAGGAGGCAGGCAACAAAACAGCTTTACTTGACACAATCGAACTTCTCAATCTTAACAGAGTCCATCCTCTTTGGATCGCAGGAGGCGATTTCAATATGATCACTAAACTGGAGGAGAAGCAAGGAGGCCGAACCAGGTTGGATCAGGAGAATCGTCATTTCAATGATTTCATTCACAACAACTCGCTTATCGATCTGCCGTTCTGTAATGGTACGCATACCTGGAGCAATCGTAGGGCTGGCAGACAGAAAATCGCATCCAAACTCGACAGGTTCTTGATTTCGGACAATGCGATTCATCTCGGAGGGGACCTCACGGCTTCCATCCTTCCCTTATCTGGGTCGGATCATTGGCCGATCTCACTCCAATGGCTCAGGCCTGGAAATTCCTTCAGACGCCCTTTCAGGTTCGAAGGGTTCTGGCTTTCTCATCCCGCCTTCAAAGACCTCATCAGATCCACCTGGACAAACTCCCCTTGGTCAGAGGGATCAAATATGTTTAGGTTCCAGCAGAAACTCAAATTCCTGAAAGTCCAAATCAAAAAATGGAATCAAGAGACCTTCGGTAACATATTTCAGGCTCAGCAAGATCTTGACAAGGAAATAAAAGAACTCCAGCAAAAGATCATTGATGAGGGTCACACAGAAGAGACCTTGGAAAAAGAAAAGTTTTTGCACAGTCAACTAGAGGAGCGCAGGGCCCAAGAGGAAATTCTATGGAAGCAAAATTCTCGCATCAGATGGCTAAAGGAAGGTAAACGGAACACTAAGTTCTTCCACAGAACCACAGTCCAGAGAAGAATGCACAACACCATCTCTTTCATTCAGAATCGCAAAGGAGAGTGCTTGGAAAATCATGCAGAAATTGAACAGGAGTTCATCAACCACTTCAAGGAGGTCCACCAGGAACCCCCTCTGGATAGACGGCAAGAAATCGAGAAGATCACTCAAATTTTTCCAAAGCTTATAACAGAGGAACACAATCAAATCCTTCTCCGACCTGTCCTGCTTCAGGAGGTAGAACAAGCAATGCATCAGCTAAAGGAAGGCAAAGCCCCTGGCCCTGACGGATTTACCACGACTTTCTTCCACTCCTTTTGGGACCTCATCAAAGAGGAGGTATGGCAGGTGGTTGAGGAATCCCACACCTTGCATTGGCTTCTGCCAGCACTTAACTCTACCTTCATCGCTCTAATACCAAAAGAAGCGAACATTAGAACTCCGGACAAGTTTCGACCCATAGCTCTTTGCAATGTTATTTACAAAGTGATATCCAAGGTCATCGCAAACAGGTTGAAGCCGCTCCTGCCCATTCTCATTTCTCAGGAACAATCCGGATATGTAGAAGGTAGGCAGATACTGGATGGCATCATCCTCACTCACGAAGTCATTCACTCTCTCAAGCACTCCAAGCAGGCAGGTATGCTCCTAAAGATCGACCTCTCCAAGGCCTTTGATAAGTTAAGTTGGCTCTATATAGATAAAATGCTTTTAGCCTTTGGTTTCTCACCCATGTAGATCAGATGGATTGCAAGCTTAATTTCCTCTTCATTCTTCTCGATTCTTATTAATGGTCTCCCCTCCCAACCTTTTAGACCTTCCAGAGGCATTCGTCAAGGAGACCCGCTCTCCCCCTTCCTCTTTGTCCTCATGGATGAGGGGCTGGGTCGCCTCATCAAACACGCTCTCTCTTCCCAGCGTCTCAAAGGCCTCTCTGTTCACAACTCCCCTGCCATCACCCATCAACAATTTGTAGACGATAACATGCTGTTTGGGTATCCCTCTGTTCAAGAATCCACTGTCTTCAAGACCATTCTGTCTGACTTCTCTGAAGCCTCGGGTTTAAGTATAAATAATGCCAAATCGCAACTCTTTTTCTTCCACACCCCGCCCGTCACTCAGCATGCCATCGCTCGCATCCTAGGCTTCTCCATTGCTTCTCTTCCTTCCAAGTACCTGGGGGCCCCCCTCATCGACTCGGCTATCAAGCACACGTCTTGGCGTCTGCTTATGGAAAATTTGGAATCCCATCTCAATCTCTGGACTCACAGAACTTTGAACATTGCCAGTAGAACTGTGCTCATCAAAGCAGTGCTCCAAGCGATGCCTCTCTACCTTTTTTCCATTCTTGCCGCGCCCAAATGGGTCTTGAAAAAGATCAGAGCTCTTCAACGTAACTTTTTATGGGGATCAACAGGTACTCATCGTAAATGGGCACTTGCTAAGTGGTCGACGGTTTGTCAGCCCAAGGAACATGGAGGCATCGGGTTAAGGGACCCCCAGCATAGCAATGAAACCATAGGCGCCAAAATTTGGTGGCTTTGGCTCTCCTCCCACAACAAACCATGGGCTTCACTCTGGACTGCAAAGTATGCAAACAATAGGCCTGTTGCTGAGCTCATTAGATTCACTCCCACGGAAAAAGGATCACTAATTTGGAATGCTGCCCGACAGCACTATCACCTCATCCAAAATCATAGCTTCTGGGAAATACGGAATGGCTGCTCAGCAAGATTCTGGACGGACGCTTGGCAACAACTTCCCAAACTCATTAGTACTTACAATCAGCCTCCTAGCCATGATTGGGAAGAGCAACAACAGGAAACAGTACAACACCAATGGGCGCAGGAGACAGAGCAGGGGTATAGGCAATGGAAACAGACAGAGAGATTGATCAGAAATGCTGACAACCAGGTCAAGGAGGCCTTGGAACGGGAGCTCCAGAAAAGGCGCATAAGATTCTCCGAAGGCACGGATATTTTAAGATGGGGGTACACCCCAAATGGCACATTCTCCACCAAAGAGGCTTACAAAATAATTGGCAACAACCAACGACCTTTGGATCCCATCTGGAGCAAAATTTGGGTGAAGGGAAATTGGCCCAAAGTATCCTTCTTCCTGTGGCTCTTGGGTCACCGAAAGATCCTTACATGGGATAACCTCCGGAAGCACACTTTTCATGGCCCCTCTAGGTGTCCCAACTGCTTCTCTCACGAGGAATCACTTCAGCACCTCATGTATACCTGTCCTCTTGCTATCCACTTATGGGAGAAAGCCAGTTTCCAGTGCCAAAAAAATTGCAGAGGATCTGAAGATATCATCAGCACCATAAGACTCTGGGACCAGCACCCCTATCAAAGTGAAATCCTCAACCAACTATGGAGGCTTCTCCCAGGTTTTCTCCTTTGGACTATTTGGAAAGAAAGGAACAGGCGTACTTTCAAAAACCACACCACCCCGATGGACATCATTTGGCACAATTTCTATCTTAATCTCCAAGAGACATTGGATCTGCACGCCTGGACTAAGGAGGACTACCCCACTCTGGCAAAGGAAAAAACCATTTGGGATAACTGGAACTTACACCTTCCTCAACGAATTCACAGCAGTAGTTCTTCTCAGTGCCATTCTGCCAGCAAAACAGCATGGTGTCCCCCCAATCAGAACTCCTTCAAACTCAATTTCGATGGCGCCTCCAAGGGCAACCCCGGTTCAGCTGGTTTTGGAGGTATTATCAGGAATCATAAGGGAGAATCTCTGCTTCTATTTTTTGGCAATATTGGTTGGGATACGAACAACTCTGCAGAACTCGAAGGTCTTTGGCAGGGTCTCCTTCTTTCACAGCATCATGGTTTCCATCCTTTGGAAGTTGAAGGGGACTCCCAAATCCTCATAGGCATGGCCAACCAACTTCTCAATGGGGCCCGTGCGCAAAAAACTGCTAAAAGCTGGAGATTGGAAGCTCGATTAGAAGCAATAGAACATTGGCTTTATACTAATCGTGCCATCACCTTCCATCATGTAAAACTTGAAGGCAACAAAGTAGCTAACCTCCTCGCCAACATAGGAGTTACTCATGACCAAGCTCTTATCTCAGGCAGCCTGGATATTATTCAGAATCATGCTCACAAACAGGAATGCTCCTCTCTTATCCAAAGAGATGCTGATCCCCCGGATGCGGGTGTTTCAAAGGCTAGTTAATGGGATGGGACGGAGGGGCGGCAAGCCATGCCGACACCTTCCCATTTGGTACGCGGAGTTAAATGGACAGCTGCGCCACAGCATGTCTCATTTACACTCCCCTCCTTCCAATGTTATGGGCTCTGCAATCAACAACACTCGTGCGCCTTCAAACATGTTGAACCTTGCCTCCGCATGCTTAGGCGAGATTTTCACTCTGGTAGCAGTTAAGAAGACGTATTTGTTTGGTTTGGGAAGGACGAACTCGGCGCATGTTAAGACCTGTCTCATGGTAGATGGATTCCATCAACAACAGGTTAAAAATCGCCCAGTCTTGGCTTTCCCACAGAATCGTATTGGCGTCGTTGGATACTGTATGCACAGTCGGGAGAGAGTCTATATGTGTCTGTTGCGTTCTATGCAGAGGGAGTTTTATCCTCCTAGGCATCTTCAGCTGTTGCCGCGTCCTCGTTCGAGTTTGGGCAACCTTGGGCTGGCTTGCACTTTTGTTAAAGTTTTCTGGACCCCGCTCCATCACACTATGCCGAGGCTTCGACACCGTATGCGGAGTAGGAGGGGTAGCTCTCGGAGCCATCCCTCTCGTTTTCCTTCCAATCCTTCCCCGGACACCTCCTCCTTCGATGATGGCTCCGGCCACTACCCCAGAACTCGAAGCAGTAGGAGGCGCTCTCAGGATTTCTGCTTGTACTGGGGCCCCCATTCGCGTCGAGCGCCTGCTGCCTCTGCTAATACAACTGGCACTGCTCGGTTCACCTTCCACAGCACCCTCAATCGCCCGAGGATAACTTCCATTCTCTCGGTGGTTTTTCTGGAAGACAGCTTGCCAAAGGATTCAAGTGTGCAGCCGGCCGTTCCTATGGAGAATGTTGCTCCTGACACCCAGTTCTCGCAATTCAATCTGGGCAGTCGTAACACCCCGATGCAGCCTCCGTCTCACCTTGTAGATTTTGTTCCTGATGAAGACATGCTCTCTGCTGAACCTGGTCCCCTGGCTTCTCAGGAAGAACTTGCTCCTGCAATGCACGCCACCGGCTGGTGCAGGATCGTGGAGGAGACTCCGGAAGACTAATGGGTTCGTTGCTTGGTCTTTTTCTCTGTTTGTGTCACCCAACTTCTTGGGTTTTTTCTGTTCGGGTAGCTATGAAGCTTTCTGGCCCCTTTTTGTCTTTTCTGGGTCAAAGCATCTTTTGGAGAAATCTAACTCTGCACCCCTGCGTGGGTTTCGACAGTCCACTTCTCTGTTTTTTCCTGAATTTTCTGCCTTCAAGGCAGTAGTAATTGACTTCGGTCTCGATGTAACATTATCAGCTTGTTAATAGATCAGTATTACTTAGAAAAAAAAAAAAATGGTGAATCATCCCCCATGGTTGACATCATCATCTTGAATCCTATTGGTTGTTATAAAGTTTATTTTTGTTGTACATTTTTCTTAGGAGGCCCATTTTAGACCTCAAAATTCCCCTAATGACCAATAACTACTTAGCCCGACACTCACTTCTTTATGAGTGGAACACTTATGGAACTCATACCACTTTCGCATGTCCTTCTTTAGATTCATGGTGTTTTTCGTCACTTGTGGCTTTGAAAGGTTGTCCTGAGTCACCCTGCCTTGGCATTTTCCTTTGTTCTGCAGTTTGGGGGCACCCTTCCATTGCTTCTAATTCACAGATCCAAAGTCTCACTTCTTCTATTTGATTTTTTGCTCAATCTTGGCAGCATACCGGTATGTTGCACCAAGTGAAGAGATGTCGAGGAACTCCATTTCCTCCTTGATGTATCTGCGCAAAAAAATGGTGATACTTAAGCACAAAATTTTTATTTGAATCTTTGATATCCAACTTTGTGCGCAGAGTATGGAACAAATTTGTCAACTCATGCACATCTTAATTCCTTTGCTACTGTTGCATATTCCATTCTATGTACTTTTCCTCATAGCTCCCCATGGGGTAGTATTGTTCCTTAATGGCGTCTTGGAAATAATTCCAAGTGGGTGTGACCAAGAATAGGGAGGATCCCCCCTCATCCTTTTTCTCCCAGTAGGCTTCCCACCAGTCCTTGACATGGGGGGTGACTTTGAGGAGTGAAAAAGTAATCTTCTCCCGATTGGAAAAGTCATGAATTGAAAAATATCCTTCTAATAGATTCATCCATCTGTCTATAATATGGGAATGTTGAAGTGAACTTGTACCTTAAAAGGAGTGTTTCCTCTAGAATGGTTTCCAGATGAAGATGTGTCGTCGGTAGGTAGTTGTCAAAGAATCTGGGAAAGTATCCATCATCGTGTTCCTCTATTTCTCGAGGGCCTCCTCGAGTAATATTTTGATATGATATCATGCTCCCTCTTCTTTCTTTTCCTCAGCCATGGGAGGCCATCAGGTTTTTTTAGGTTGATATTGCATAGGTTCAACCAGATCGAGCCCTAACTCCTTATACCCTGATCTTGTTTGGGGCATTCAAATAAAGATCAAGAGAGAGCATACTGCTCTGATACCATTGATCCGGAATTATGCAGGAATGCAATAAAATAAAAAAATAAACATAAACGCATAGATACAATAGTAAATATACGTAATTTCATTAATATCAAATAACTGAATTAAGCTTACAAACATAATGGAAATAAAATAGCTTGGGCGATGGTAACTTATCTATGAGAAGAGATGCGGCACCAACATGGCTATGAAATATTTTAAAATGAGGCTCAAGGAAATTTTTATTATTGAACAACATGAGAAAACCCTAAACAACCAAAACCCTAACCCCAGGAGATGGAACGCGAAGACTTTGTGGGCCTGATTGGGGTTAGTTGGGCAACCAAATTCCTAGGGTCGTAACTTGGTCACATTATCTCTGTTTGACACATATGATAAAAAATATCTCTTCGAAACATATAGGATTTTCTGCATGTCCCTCCTTACAGCTACAGGCCCCCTCCAGACCTCAAAAAAATGTCGTTTAGGGGGTCCAAACTGCTGTGGAAGTTTAGGACCTGAAAAATGACTAAAAATAGTAAATGTTGCTATAAACAAGGAAACCGATGAAACCGACTAGAGGTATAGGTGGAATAGGTGGGTGGCCACCAATATCGACCTAGATCATTATGTGAGTCGAGAAAATTAGTGAACAAGATATCTCAGTGAGTTGCAGAAGAAATAGATCAATTGTAAGAACCTCCACTAGTATCTACATAGTGTAATGGCTTCTTCATCAGTACCTAAGAAAGAAAAAACAAAGGGTGTTTTTTTTGTGTAGCCTCTAGAACTAACTAAAAAACCCATGGCCCAATGACCTAAAGAGCCAAAATATAGAATTCATACAACACCTATTTCACCTGAGGTAATACAGGAGGAATACATGCTAGAGATGGTGGAAATTGAAATACAATGGTTGTGATATGCAGGATTTGAAGAAATTTCTAAATTTGGTAGAGGAAAAATATGTGATGAGGATTGAGCAACCAATTCAACATGTTGTCATAAAATTTCAGCAGTGGGAAATTGGATTGGAGGAATTAGGTATCCTAAACTTGTTATTCACTCCCCACTTTTGAAACTGGATAGAGGTAAATATCTACCTCAAGATTTTGTTGATTTTTGCACATTATAGATTCCTATTCATGGATGAGTCATCTAAGTTCGATACCCACTTAATTTCTTGAATCACAAGGCTCCCAAATGAAGGCAAAGATCCAAAGCCCCTAATTCACAAGAAAATTGAGAAGTGGGAAAATATATCACCAAAACGTATTCCACTATTTGTGGACTGTACGGAGTAATAATATCCACCATATATGATGAGCATGTAAGGTTTGCCACAAAGATCATGTCCTACAATTTTCTAAGGAAATTTAGGAAATATAAATCCCCTATAGGCGCAGTGGCTACAACTCCAAAATGTGTCAAGGGTTTCCAAATGAAGTGGAGAACTTATTTCTCAATTATTTTATGCAAGATTACATTGAATCCCAAGACAATAACACGAATTTTCACTAATCTTGGCTCTTAATTTTGATAGCACTCGCGGACTAGAAAGTTCCAAAAGACACTCATTTTCAACCACCATAGAAGCTAGAATTCATTGTACTAAGTTTTGGGCTTTTGTGGCATACTGCAAACAAATAATTACAAATGGTTATCAATGTGGCATTATAAATAAGGAAGGAGTCCATCAACCATGTCATCAAAAAGAAACCTTGCATTCTCGTTCAACTTGTTGAAGCTTATAAATTTATGGTGAAATTTTATGCTAAATTACACTCTATGTACATTTAGGCCTGTGCAGAACCGGATTATTGGTTCTAGTGCCACTACAAGCTCAATGAGTTAACTATGGAATAGATCGTGAATGAGTGGCCATTAGAATGGTGAAGGATTCCTACTACACCAAAACTAGAGGTACAAATTATAGAAAGTGGCTAAGAGGAAAAACACGATGGGTCACAACAGAATTCCAAAGAACACATAGAGGAATAAAATTGGGAAATACTGCAGGAATAATCTGATGAAGAAGATACATTTCCATTATCTAGAAAAGGGTAGAAAAGGGATTAGCCAGTAGGTGACACACTCCGTCAGAGAAAGAAGAGAAAGGCCACAAAGTCAATTGGTACAAAATGTCGTATTTGTTAGAGGAGGACTTGTAAAGGATTGGAAAAAAAATATATAAGAGGTGGAAAAACAATGGAATTATCCTCTTGTATCCACCATTCAGATAGAAATTAAGAGAAAAAGGACTTGCAGATAAGAACACAATAATAGCTAGAGAAACAGGAAAAACTTTTTTAGTGTTAATTCTCATTAATTCTCTCTCCCTCTCACCGTTCACCTCATTTCCACTCTCAACTTAGCCATAGCGCATTCCACACATGGAATCCTTACTTGTATAGAAAAAATATCGATCAGAGAAAGAAAAAAAATCTATGAAAATAAAATTAAACTCGCACTCTTAATCAAAATTTATGCAACACCATTTTAGAAAATATATACAATAATTGAAATGATAAAAGCAAAGTCACAAAATACACATGTTGATTTTGTTTTCTTATTTATTGGTGATTTCAACATTGATATTTAATTATAAAAAACTCACGATAAAACTCTTGCAGAATATATAAAAATAGAAAAGTTACACGAATAAAACTAAGTTATGTCCATGATAAAAACAACAATAGATCATAACAAATTTTCCTCGTGAACAATATGAAATCAATGTCACAAACAGATGTTGGTCAAATAATAGCCTAATTTATGCTTTGCTACACCTGTAATCAAAACGTGGTATACACTTTGCTAAATATTTGATCATAACAAAATTTAACTCTTTGCTAAATCTTCGATCAAAAAAAAATATAAGTTTGTTTGCATTTTTCTTTTACTTGTAACAACATAGGTATCTAATAACACGTCCAACACCATTCTTATTGTTTTAGGTTTTAAATTTTTTCTTAAAACACAAGACACAAAATAAATGCATCCCACACATATTTTTGTTTCTATATATTTTCATCCTTAATTAACATTTACTATTGAATAGCTCATTTGAGACAAAAGATATACTATGTCAACCTGAAAAGAGGTAAAAATTCTCCATGTGTATTCTTGTCGACTTGATTAACAAGAAAGTATGCTCACTTGCACCCACTAAATTCTAGTATACAGAAAAAAAAAAACACAAAGAATATCCACAAGTAGAGGAGAAATAGAGAGAATGAAATCCAATAATAATACAATAGCTCAAAATATTAAAAGTAGGAAGAGTCTTTCATGGAGATGTTTTGGTCACATATAAAACAACAATCGATCAGGCAAATGGACTAGACCTATTGTGTGTTGACTTACTAGACAGAAAAGGGAAATGATAATTATAATAGATGTGCCACTGATCCGAACTTAAGCAGAAACACAATAGAATACATATATAAACATAAACACAGGAATGAAGTATAAATAAAACTTCATTTCATTAATATCAAAGAACTTAAATATGCTTACATACAGAATGGAAATAAACTAGCTCGGGTGATGGTGGCTTATCTCTGAGAAGAGATGTGGCGGCTACATGCCTCTTAATTGTGTTACAATGAGGCTCAATGGCATTTTTATCATTGAGAAACAATAAGAAACCCTAAACATCCAAAAACCTAACCATAGGAGATAAGGCACAAAAAACTTGTGGGCCCGTTGGGGTAAGTTGGAACATCAACTTCCTGGGGTCGTAACTTTGGCATACAATATTTGTTTGACTATCATAATACCTCATTTTGAAGAGTTCGAAGAGGAGGCCAAAAAAAAAAAGGTAAATTGTTTTAGGGACTTTTCTAGTCTCTCTGTTTTTCCTAAAAACATCTTTTAGTCCCTCAAAGTGACTCCAGAAGTTTAGGACCCGAAAAACTGCCAAAAGTAGTAAATCATGCTATAATTAAGGAAAATGTAAAACTAAAAGGAAAAATGGTGGGGGTCCAAGAGGAATAAGTAGGTGGCCAACAATATCCACCTGGATCAGTCCCCCCCTCCCCCCTTTTAGGAAGCAATGGTCCACATTGCGTTGAGTGCCTCCATGAGATGGGGAAACTTCTGTTGAACTTTGTCCCTAGTGAGCCACTTGCCTTGCTATAGGAGTTGGCCAAATTTGACAACCTGATATAGTTGGATATTCTGTCGGCGAGCCATTAGGGGAATTTTGAAGTCTAAAATGGGCCTCATAAGGAAATTATAAAATAATAGTGGAAATAATAAAATAAGATTTGATTACATTATCAAATTTTAGAGGAAAAAAAAAAGAAAAAACTACTTTTTCAACTCGTATTTTCAACTTATCTCCCAATTTTTTTCTCAAATTTCGAGCGGGAGTACTCGTTGGATGCAAAATTTAATTCCTCATCGAAGGAGTACCCATGTTGCATACTTTCGATGGGTCCTGCTATATGAAAAATTATAAATACATGAAAAACATGATTGCAATCACATTTTTCATGTATTTATCATTTTTCGTGTAGCAGGTTCCATCAAAAGTATGAAACATGGGTACTCCTTGGATGAGGAATTAAATTTTTCATCCAACGAGTACTCCCACTCGAAATTTGAGTAAAAAATTTGGGAGATAAGTTGAAAATACGAGTTGAAAATGTAGTTTTATTATTTTATTATTATTTAATATTTTTACCCTTTTACTTAAAATTTGGTGAATCATCCCCCATGGTTGACATCATCATATTATATCCTATTGGTTCTTATAAAGCCTATTTTGGTTGTAAATTTTTCTTAGGAGACCTATTTTAGACCTCAAAATTCCCCTAATGGTTCTTGATCTGTGTGTCCATGATACGATCAGTTGTGGTTTGTTCCATGCAATCGGGGTTAAGATATATTGGTGTGATTTGTTCTGCAATGTTAGGTGTGTCTAGTAATGGTGGAAAGTATTGTCGAAGGCAGCCCACATTGAACATTGGGTGCATGCCAACAGTGAAATAATAAATTCAAAGGCATTGTCTCCTACAACCTTGAGTGCTGGTGTATGGCCCATATTGGAGAGAGAAAACCTTGCGGGGTCAGTGAGGCGTTCTTTATGCAAATGAAACCAAACTTGGTCACCCACTTAGAACTTATGTGGCACCCGATGTTTATCATGTCACTGTTTGTACTTAGCATTGGCTTCGTCGGACATGTTATAGACCTACTTGTCACTCAACTTAGTGTTCCTAAATTGAGGTCATAAATTGTCAACCAGGGCTAGTAAATTGTTGAAGTGAAGTGCACTATATGTGCCTAGGTATTTGTTTCTCACTACATTGTGTTTAGTGTTTTTTCAATGTTTTTGATTTTGTGTTTTTATTCTAAGAAGAAAATAACTAAGTTTTGGAAAAGAAAAGTTGTTGGACATACTAAAACATAGTAAAACCTATTCTAAACTATGTGTGGCACTTGAGAACAGAAAATGCAAAATTCTTAACAAGGAAAATAACTCATAGCAAGAGCTAAATAACTCATAACATGAATTCAATGACTCAAAACATGAACTCAATAACTCATAACATGAACTCAATCCCATTCATTCATTAGAAATATGTTGGAATAGCTTGAGAAAAGGATAAGTTAGTGCCATGAGGTTCTTCTAAGTAAACAACCACCTACAAGATCACAGAGAAAATCTTATCCATGGCTAGAAATTTGTTGGAACATATTTGGAAAAGATAGTCTGCAACACAGTGAGGAACTCTACTCTAAATTAACCTATGACACTAAAATTAATCCATTCTGCAACTTAAATTGTCACTACTAAGCCTTATTCGGAAATTAGAAGTCTTTTGGAATAGTTTTGGGAAAAAGGCTATTTGCACAATTATAAGAGATTGCAGAATAGTCAAGGCCTTGAACTGATATCACTACTTCCTGTCCATATGATGATGTATTGGAAGAGATTAATAACAAGAGTAGTTTGTAAATAATGAAGGTCGTGAAGTCTAATTCAACTAGCTAATCAAACTTGAAATACAGTGACTATAACTGAACTAGAATGCAATTAAACTAACTTGAAACACAGTGAAAAAAAACTGAACTAGGGTGCTATTAACCTCTGGAGTATTACAACTAAACTAAAAATGAAACTAATCACTGAAATATTTCAGCTCTGTCTCATTCGGAGTTAGTGGTATTTTGGAATAATTCATAGAACAGGACTGGCTGTAACATGTGATGTAAATGAGCATAAAAACATAAAGTTCAACAAAACGCACTAAGCTCTAAAACACCACAGCTATGTCTCATCCAGTGTTAGTGATATTTTGGAAGAGTTCATAAGAAAAAGACTAGCTGTAACAACTGATATAATTGAGCACAAAAACATAAAGTTCAGAGAAATGCAACTAACTCCTAAAATACTACAGTTATATCTCATTCAATATTAGTGATATTTTCACTAGTACAAAATGACTAATTAATTACTAAAAAAACGACTAAAATTTGCATATAAATGACTAGTTTTCAGTCGGTGACCAATGGTAACTAATTTACAGTATCTTATAACGTGACCAACTTTTAGTCGTTTTTAGCTTAGTCATTAATTGGTTGTCTCAATTTTGTTTTCTAGTAGTATATTTAGTCATTAATTTGGTCATTAATTTAATCACTGGTTTAGCCATTAATTGTCACAATTAATGACCAAATATACAACTAAATATATTACTAAATGATCACTTGATAAAACCAATTAATGACCAAAGAAATATGACCAAAATGTTGGTCGTGTTATAAGATACTGTAAATTAGCTACTAATAGTCATACATATGCAAATTTTAGTCATTGTTTGAAACCAATTAATGACCAAATAAATATGACTAAATTTTGGTCGTGTTATAAGATACTGGAAATTAGCTACTAATAGTCGTATATATGCAAAATTTAGTTGTCATTTGTAATCACAAATTATAGCTACTAATAGTCATATATATGCAAATTTTAGTAATCATTTGAATCCAATTAATGACCAAAGAAATATGACTAAATTTTGGTCTTGTTATAAGATACTGTAAATTAGCTACTATTAGTCGTATATATGCAAAATTTAATTGTCATTTGTAATCACAAATTTATCATTTGCAGTAGTCATTTATCTTTTTTTGGTAGTTTCATATTCATTATATAAATGACTACTTTAGTCATTTATATTCATTTCATTTACTTTCATTAACAATCATTATAAGCAACTAATTTAGTCATATATTCATTTTATTTGTGTTTATCACTAATCAACATAAACTACTAATTTAGTAATTTTAGATTGATTTATGTGTTCAATATTAATTAACATAAATTAATTAGTATGATTTTGCAACTAAATTAAAAAAAAATGGCATACAATGTACATGTTCATCTAATATGAAGACAGAAAGTTACATATGTTAATTGCAATACTAAATAATATCAAGTGCAACTATAAATAATTTCAACCGCAAATTATATTATATAAAATGTCAAGTATTACAATATGAATTTCCAGCTTAATATTTGTTGGAGTACAATTACACTTTAAATATTGTTTCATCAGTACTTCTAAAAATTATCATTGTGTTGCCAAGGCATTGCAAGTGAATTCACCAACTCTGAAGACTTGACCATCAGTCTCTATGTGTGTGTTTTATGCAGGATATTGGATCTACGAATACCACTAGACCAGTTTTCTTCTCTCTTTAATTCACATTTTGCTGCTCCACTGTTATTGCTCTCCGCTTTCTTCAATTCATGCTTCTTACCATCAATATTGAGTTCATTTTCTGAAAAAAAAAAAAGAAAAAATATACAATGCAAAGTATAAGACATGAAAGACGATAAACATTGAAATATAAACTAAAGTAGACTATAAAAGATTTATACGATACATACCTCAACATCAATGATATTGTCAATGTCATTTTTCCTCATAAAAGCAAGAAACTCGAACAAGTTTTCTTCAGTTGGGCAATAGTGGTCACTATGTGGCCAGATGACCTGTATAAACAAAGAAAATAAAACATCACCATAGAAAATAACACCTTAGTAAACTTAATATTCAACCTTCAAGGAAAGCTTAGGAACAATCATGCCAACTAAGTTACATGCTAAAAAGCTCAAAATGTACATTATTTATACAATGTGGGAGTGCAAACAAACCTCCTAGAAAATGTCAAAGTTAAGTCTAAAATAAATGAAATGAAGTAAAAAAGATACAATAATAGGATAGCCTCTTATACTAGACTGTCTAAAACAAAAATATATGTCTTAAATTGGTTACCATGCCCTAGATTCTAGAACTAAATCTACTCTTTACTAAATTATGCCACATCATTTGCAAAAGCTACAGATCAAGATGACATGCATATTGAAATAATGAAAAGGACACTAAATTGACACTAAAGAATACAAGAAATTGTAAAATTGACTTCAATGTGGTCATCTCTTTTAGAAGTGCATACAAATGCATGTCTACATTAATGTAACACTTAAATTTAAAATCCAAGAGAAGATATTACTTCCTTCACAACTGCCAGATGCTTTTGAATTGAGCAATTTATTTACCTTAATGTTGCCCCATCACTTCCATTAGCTGATTTAATCCTAAAATTGGAGATAAACAACTTCAAGCCCAGTCTGAGAATTGTAATTAGAGCTAAAAAAAAGAAACATTCCATACTTGATATCAACAAGGACAAGAAAAAATGAAGAGTTAAATGATTTTCTTCAGAGAGAGAACGTAATAGCAACTGAACACATAACAATAGGAGCACAAGTTCTCATGCATTTAATGTAGCAGGATTTTAATTATCTATTGGCATTCATGTCTTATACATCAATATATGGCAGAGAAATCGTATTGCTCAGGCATAGCATTTGGAAATTTTTTCATGATTTCTTAATAAAGCTCATACCTAGTTCAATTACAATATTGCATAGACCAATAGAGCAAGTCTAGAAGCTAGTGGGAATTTTCTACATATAGTTGCATACAAAGGAACATTAACCATATAAATTTCTTTTCAACCAAACATGGAAAATATATATGAGAGACTGGAATTTATCCTTGTTTACAAAATGACATCTCCACAAAAATTTCATTGAGTCCTGCTTGCTTCCATCAACATCCTGAATCATATGTCGCTCCCCCTTGCAATTTAGATCGTCCTTTAAAGAACAAATGGAAAGCTTAAATTGTAGAAAGCCACAAAATCATGATTAGTATAGAGTAAATATGTTGTTTACTCTCAATCTCCTTTCATTGTTCAGATAAATCTATATATGTTCAACAACAAGGAACTATAACAAGACAAATTGTATTGAAAAATAAAGTTACTTGTTAATTCCTACAGCTCTCATCCGCTCATCAACATGTCCCATATGTCGACATGAAATGCAACTAAAAAAGATGCAATGCACTTCTCCACTATTGAAGGAACATGAGCCTACTTGCTAAAGAAATCAAATAGGATTTTCATAATCTAATACAATAAAGTAGTTGAGGCAGAGTCTTGTCTATAAATATCATCTAAATATTGTATGTATAGCACCGACCATGTGTAATGGTAGTTGAGAAGAGATTAAGAGAGGAAATTTGACCTCTCGATAGCTTGTACTCTTACCACTGAAAAAGGAGATGCCTTTCCATTGTGTTGTCTTTAGATTGTTTGAAGAAGGATGGCATAATCCATAAAGCACATCCATGGCACAGTGAGATGATTGTAAAGTTGTTTCTTTGACTAAATAATGGCACACTGCCAGAGCTGCTAACAAAACCCATGGTCAAATCAAGAAAGGCTTGACATAATATGGTGAAGTTATGAAAAGCACAATTGTATACACAATCTTTTAACATTGAATACCAGATTCAAAACCACAACTAAGTACTTGATACCAGATCCTATACAAACCAAAATTACAAATTCCATGTGTAACTAGACATAGAGCAAACAATTAGGCTATATTATTTCAAACAAAAAACCTATGCAAAAAGGATAAGAGCTTGCAAAATACAAGTTGGAAAAAACAACCTTCAATCAAAGGTTCCCATTAGCTAATAACCCTAACCTCCTTTCTTACACCAAAATTTTTCAATTCCATATATGCCATCATATTTAACACCACACTTTCTGGTGCATAAGATGAATGCTTCTCCTTATGAGACCTGAAATTGACTTACAAAGATCCAAATTAAACTTATGTTAGCCACATAATGAATGAAATGCAGCTTGAGGCTGGCTGATAAGTTAAAGCACACACGTAGATATCATGCTTTGTCACAGTTTCAAGCTAAGCCAATTAAAAACATACCTGACAACAAAGACTAGATAACGCTTCTTACATCTATCTCGCACTGCCTCATTAGATTTATCAAACTTCTGATCAAAATATTATTCCTTATTTGTTCTCGTGTTCACACTAAGATCTCTTCCACCACTACTGAGAACATAACGAAGTCATAAATTTTTATCAGAGAAAGTGTTAATCCAAAAAGTGGAAGCAATTTAGTATCATTGTCATTTTTATTAATAAAAATTCAATAACAATAATGAAAATCATTTGTATGTCACAAAAGCATGCAGATTGTACTTTCACCGTAAAGTACTAACGCTTCCTAGATGCATATTTTTAAGCAAAAGAAGAAGTTGCATACCTTCCAATTAACAAAAAAAAAACACCATTCACCATGGTCCTCATCATCCTCATACCCACTAGACAGTGTTACACACTGAGTGCCATAGTGAGACTGCCCAAAAATACCAGCAACATGAGGAAGATGAGCACCACACCGCCTACATTCCATTATGTCTCCCGAGGCTCTGCTTAGAATACCATGTAAAGAACTAAACAACCAACAAATTTTGGAAGCCACTAAATTTCCAAAGAAGCTAAATCTTGCACAATCGTATCAAATGCAGCACTAAAAACTCTAGCAATATGTTCATGCATTAATTCCAAAATAAGGTCATTATCATAATACTCTATCTTAAAATGATGGCAAATACTCCCCTAAAATTTGACAACATCACCTACTCAAAGATCCCCAAGGCAATCTGCACACACCAATTTAAGTCTTTGGCCTCTGGTGTCCTTAACTCCTCTGCACAACCCCCACATGATTCTTGAAGAATTTGATTTACATTATCCAAAATGGAAAGGTTGGGAAGCATGGGCAACTCAAGCAGTTGTTCCCCTAGCAACTCCCTATTCTTCATTATCAATTGTTCTAATATTTCCACTAGTATATCCAAATGTATAATATGTTGATGTTGCTCTCTCTCAAGACATGGCATAAGTGTAGCCACTACCTGAGGAGATACTTGAGCAACCTTTGAATGAATAAATTCCACACATGCAGACCTTCATATTGAAGACTCTCTTTATCTACAACATGCATAAGTAAAACCATAATTTTTGGTACAGATGCACTGAGATGAAGACCAATCATTTCAATCAACTTTTCCAAACATATCAATGCTTGCTTTTGTAATGACTAGTCATCAACGCACAACATTTTGTTATCAATACACAATTAAAAAGTCCAACAAAGTAATTCCTTAAAAATCCTAGAAGATTATCTAATCCAGTGACAAGACGAGCCATGTATTAAATCATATCTAGAACCTTTGATAGACTTTCATCAGTATTGTCACTGTGTGCATCCCTAAGGAAATGTACAAACTCCTCAAGCAGAATTGGCAACACTCTAATATTAGATCTTGTCTGGGCTTCATAGAATTGCATTACAGTAACCAGTTCCTTTCAATTTGAGTGAAGAAACACAAACGATAGAGCCTTGTGACACCATTCCAGCAGCAAAACTGGAAAATTTGTATTTAACTATGTTTCCAATTCATGCAAAGTATCTAATGCATGGCAATTATGCTTTTGTAAAACTACAAGCTTTGGAAGAACTACAAGGACCATATCCTGAACAAGATCTACACTTGGTATACCCAAAATGACCTTTGCAAAATCACTCATCATAACTAGGCGTGTGACAAACCTTGATTTGAAGTATTCAAATGGCTCATCTCTAATTCCACCAAACTTGAGAAGGATTGATCTGATTCCTCCCTTTTGTTTAAAACTCATAGATTTATGTATTAATCTAGCATTTGTTGCTCTTACCCAACTATTTGAATTGTCAAGTTGATCAATCAATAAAGCAAATGAGGAAAAAAACAAAAACAAATATCCATGGACATCAGCCCTTTTCATAATTTCTGCTACCGTTTCCAACAAAGTCTTAAATACATCTAGATCCTCAGTGGCTTCCAAAGCATGTTTCAATATTCCAAGCATATTTTCTTCTTTGTTTTGTTGCATGTGTCATCATCTTCAAACAAAATATCCATTACATTATTCTCAATGAAGTAATGGATTTTCAAAAAAAATTATCTCCTCACAACCTTCTTCTCATAAAGTGGAAGTATATCCAAGAATTTCATCCACAAAGGTTTTGTTCCCAGAAGACCACTTTTGATTGCATGGCATAGAAGACGAGAAATGCTTCCCGCAATAGTGACATGAACTTGCTCTAATGATTCACTAAAAAGAAGTCAAGAAAAGAGAGACTAACAAATACTGAAAGAAAACTCTAACAGTTGTATTATTAAGCATGTCTTTCCTTTATATCTTATATAAAGTTACATCAAGGTCACTTATCCCTGAGTTACCTGAAATTTTTTAGTCACACTGAGCACAAAAGAATCCTGATATAAGAACATCTATGTTTCCCAAATTCACTTTCAAACCAACATTTTTGTGGATTTGACACAGAAAGTTGGTTACATAATTGGTTGCTAAAGGAGTAGCACATAAGCATGCAATGTATCCAATATCATGACCTACAATTTCACAAACTTTGTCAGATTTGTCTTCAACAAAGACCTCCAATCTTCTACACATGGTTGTGATAACATCATAGCTATAATTGAATGCAAGAATTGGCATAGATGCAACATCTTCAGCTTGGACATCAGCAATCTGATCTTGCAATGCTAAGTCCAAAACCTCAAAGATGTTTTCACTCATTGCTTTGATCCCTATCTTAGGCAACATACTGATAATTCTGCACTTTGTCTTCTTGATGGTATCGGATTGGATGTCAATGCCAGAAAACAACCATGGAAGTTTTAAAATTGACAAAAGTGTTTTTGTGTTCACAAATCTTTCTCTACTGCTTGTATTTTGAAATGTCTGAGAAAACACACTTAGCATTGAGCAACTCTTTAGTTGTACATTCAACAATGCATCTAGGGCATATGGCATATAAAGTATGAAGGAAAGCACCCATGGTCGAATCATAAATAGTGGTCCATTGAATGTACAAGCTTCTTGATAGAAATTATTTCTGCGTCCAGTGATGATGATGCTAAATGTATAAAGTCAAAAAAAGGCCTTGGTAATGTACTGTCTCCTTAAGTAAGTAAACTACAAGATGCAAACATAAACGATGATCTAATAAGGCCTTATACTTGAAGCCTTGTTTCGACAAGGCATCTATTTAGCAATTTCAACATCCAAGAGGCAAATGGTTTCTAGTGTGCCTCTCCTGTAACATCAATTAGAATACCCACACTGTCTGGCGACTTGGAGAAAGTAGGAAGGTCACAGAAAGGTGATGGAGAGCGGCAGATATAAACTTCAGTAAAGGTCATGTCAAAGCATGTTATAGACAAAGCAGTAGAAACTGTGAAGCTGGATTCAGTTGTGTAAAATGATGCAACAGATAATAGGTATGCCACATGATAATTACATCAAGTCCATTTTCTGTAATAGGAATTCATGACCAACCTGGCTGCTAAGGAAGCATGTATGGTTGCCCTGGTGTAAAATGAATCTCTCTCAAAATTGAGAAGTGTGACTCCTTCACCCAGAACATAGAATGGACTAGATAAGTAAGTTTCCGCACACTGTGAAAAGAGAGTTTTGGACAAATTTTGGAAATTTTCTACAGACAAAACTAACTCTCAAGCATGGCAGGAGAAGATCGATGCACATTTTCTAGTGCCTAATGAGTTCTGACAAAAAAAACTAAAGAAAATTTCATGAAAAAATTAGCAAGCAAAGTTCATGTGGGCTAATAAATCCAAAATAAAATGAAGAAGACCAATACTACTTTGAATTCATCGAATGTGAAAATTAAAATAGTGTAGGGGGGTTGTTTCTAGCTCAACACATCACTGCTTACAAATCAACAAATTTATACAACCTGTAGCAAATATTTGAGGACAGTTTGATGTGTTTTTACATACTTGAAGAGGCCAAGCCACTAGTGAATAGCTGATAATTGCCAACAAACTATACTCAACAGTTAGAAAAAATAAGGTAACATGAAATATTATATAGTATCAGTCACACATGCCTTTTGAGTGTTGAGTGATGAATTTTTCTACCTATGAGGAGAAGATATGACTTTCTCTTAGATCTATTTCATTGTTCAAGTCTCACTTGCATCTCTAACAATAATTCAAACACCTTTTTCAGATTTGTTCATCAAGGAAAACAATTGATATGTTGGCCAGATATATGATTATAAGGCACTCACAATTTCAACAAATATTTCAAAGGTCATTACCCCTTTGAGGAATTTGTTAGTCAATGTAGAGGACACCTTATATGAGGGGAAGTCACCTTGCACACATTTCCAAGCTATTATGATGAGGATGTCCACTCATTGATAATTACTTCGTCTTCTCCTTTGTAGATTGTACTTCTACCTTGGGATTTTCAAATGGAGCCTTCTGCATTGAATATTGATGGAAAGTTCTACTCATGATGCCACAAGTGCCACTTTATTGGAGTTTGGCATGGTCTTTGTGCATCCATTCAAGGTTTGAAGAAGGAATCCACTTTGGAGGAGGCCACACATGCTTCTAAGGAGGATTCATTCATTGTTCTTGAAGGTAGATACATGGTCAACCACTTGGAGGAGGAACCGTACTTCATGGTGCCATTTTTGGGGGATCGTTTCAAAACCAACTCCATTATCATGTTATTGTTGACTTGTATCATGGAGTTGGTTGCTTGAGAGAATTATTGTAGTCTTTTTCTAAAATATTTTCATGATTTTTCTTGGAGTAGAAAGGGGATCTCAACATCCTATTGCTATCTTTAATATATAGTTGTTGAGGTTTGAATGGTAATATTTTATTGTATTCCTTGCAGAGAATACTGAAACTAGGAAAAGGTTGCACTAATAGCTGTGAGCATGCTTACAGTGCTTCAGTTACAGCAAATGACACTATGGCTGCTAAAAAGAAGTGGTAGCAACAAAAGTTCAAGGGTTGGGAATAACACTAGCCATTCGAAAAGGCAAGAAGGAGATACAAACATTGAAGATCATTTTCCAAAACATTCAATAGGTGAAAAGACAAAGATTCCTGGACAATATGGTTTAAAAATTTTTGATGTATTATTTGGTAGGGTCTGACATGCATTAGATGTCCCCTTATTTGCTGCAACTGATCAATCAATGGTTGCAATCACAGCCTTAGTACTTGTCAAGAAGTTCTGTACTCTAAAGTTGTTATCCTTGTTACTTGGTAGAATGGCTTTCATTGACATTGTCGATGGGAGACTTTTGAAGGAAAGGGAGATTCATATTTAGTGCGGTTATTGTTTTTTGAATTTTCAAAAACAAAAGCTTTGCAGAATTCCAGCATAGACTGTGAAGTGTGTGGTATATGAATTAAGTAGATAGTGCTACTTAAAAGGGAAAATTTATAAGCTAGTGTAGTCTGGTATTTGAAGATGCCTCATACAGTTTGTCGAAGGAGGCTGTCAGCGACTATGGTCTTTTACTAGCTGATTGACTACTCTTGTACATCCATAAGTTTTGCATAGTCACTCCAGGTTTGGTTTTCTCTTTTACTAGCTGATTGACTACCCCTTTACATGCCAAATTTTTTTGAACAGCATCCTCTATGGGAAGTTAACACATGGCATGTCAAAACATTTACTGATAAATTATTGCACATTCATACAGGAGCATTGCCTTCCAAGGGAGATTTGGATGCTTTAAAGATTTGACTGTTAGAAAATGAATCCACTTTGGAGAGCACCCAGCCAACGGTCAAATGAAGTTATTAGAGCAGATTTTAGGAAGGAAAATTCATTCTAAGGGTGGGCATGGACGCTGTAAGGATGAAATTTGGAAAAGGAGACCACTTAATGGCACAAGAAGCTAAGAATAGGGCAGTGCTCCACTTTACAAGAGATATCGACACCATATCTCCACAAATCAACCACTAAATGAGATACACCCTATAGTATGATAACACTTGGCAAGATTGACGATTTCCAAAAGGGGCCATATAGAAGAGCACTCCAACCTAAGAGACATAGACTTTTGTTGATGTTTTATTGTTATTTCTTTGAAGAAAAGATGAATCCATAGCTTTCTAAAGTATTCCCTATACCATTGTATTAGAAAGTTATCAGTAAGATAGACTATAAAAGGAGGAGGACTATTGACCTGCAAATTAAATTAATGTGGAGGAAAACCCCCATAGGCCAAGTAGAAAGTTCTTTGCAAGAAAGGGAGAAAAGGCCCATGACAGATTTATGCTTCCATCGTTGTCTTCCTTTCTGTAGGTTGGATTGATGTGCAAGGCTGCCATTGTAATCTGCTAGTGTGCCCTTCTTATCTAGAGGCGGTGCTTTTGGCCATGGAAGAAGGCCTTGGCAGTGATCTTTTAAACTTTTCATGCTGGAAGAGAAGAAAAAATTCTGAGAAGGAACATTTAGAGGTTTCCATTCGCAGATTTCTAGGATGAAAAGGTGGTCTGGTTGCACGCATTTCCAGACATTTAATCCTTCTCTGATAACCCATTTTTCAAGAAACAAAAGCAGTTCTGTCAGCATGAATTTCAAGGAGAAATTTGTAGTTCTGTCTTTTGAAGCTCGAACTGCATGATAAGAGAGATGTAAAATTATGCGTGAAGATTAATACCTTATCTGACATATTCCTAGTTTGTCAGGTCAAATCTGATGTGGAAACCCAAGGCGATTTTGTCCAGGCTTTAGCCACTAAGGTTCGAGCATGTGTGTACAAGAATATAGATATTGGGGCATTTGTGAACTGGTAGGATGAGGAGTTGTCTTTCTTGGTATGTATCTTGATTTCATGACATTGACAACAATTCATGTATTATTACCAGCATTTAATACAGTCGCATTTTATCTTTGATGTAGACAGATACTACTCCCATGTTGTTGATTTTATCACTGTGAAGCATATTTTCATTAAACAAAAAAATCTGATACACAGTTGTATCTTAAAGCCACTAAATAACCAAGTCACAGAGTCTACTAACCATAGCATTCAAAGGCCTAAACATAAAATATTCAAAAGCAAATCTGACATCTCATAACCTTGCTAGGACTCTGAACAAGCATAAATACTCAACCACAACAAACAAACCAGTGACTGTAAGTAGAAATATGTGACCCTAAATTAACCAAATTAAAGGGGATTACATGAGAGCCTAAAGTGTATCTTCATGTAGAGTAGGCATGGCAGGAATAAATGTTGGTGTCAGGGATTGAATCCCGTGGCTTGTTGACAATTATATGAATGGACATGCTATTACTCCTAGTCATCCTGTCATTCATTATCACTTTTTTGCTACAAGTAGATATGTTGTTAGTGCTATGAAATGTTAACTAGACTTGAGTAATGTTCAGAAAATAGCTCTTCAATGACTTCTAATAATGCAATAGTAGATTGGCCATGAAATGCTACTTGAATTCTGGCTTCAGTAGTAAGTGTTGTTCAAAGCATTGTCAAATGTGCAATTTGAGATAGTCTTGCCAACAATACAATGATGTAGATGTGTATTCTTCCGAACTTGGTATTTAATCTCTATGGAGTAGTTCTGATTTCAGCCTAGGAAGTTGTGCTACAAATCTGATTGGTTATTCATGTTGACAAAGAATTCAAAGGTCCATTTAGAAAAAAGAAACTCCCATCATTAAAATGCCAATGTGAGAAGCTTCTAGCAGCTAAACAAGGATGGTTGATGAGGTGCAGAGCATGTTGTCTTCACATAGAGTAGGCATGGGAGGAAGATCAATTGGTGTCAGGGATTGAATCTCGTGGCTAGTTGAAAATTATATGAATGGCCACAATATTACCCCTAGCCATCCTCTCATTCATTATCACTATTTTGCTAAAAGTAGAGATGTTGTTAGTGTTGTGAAATGTTAACTAGACTTGAGTAATTTTCAGAAAATATCTCTTCAATGACTTCTAATAATGCAATAGCATATTGGGCATGAAATGCTACTTGAATTCTGGGTTCATTAGCAAGTGTTGTTCAAGGTATTGTCAAATGTGAAATTTAAGATAGTCTTGACTCTTTCCAACTATACAATGATGAAGATGTGTATTCTTCTGAACTTGGTATTCATCTCTAGGGAGTAGTTTTGATTTCAGCCTAGGAGGTGGTTCTAAAAATATGATTGGTTATTCCTATTGACAAATAATTCAAAGGTGCATTTAGAAGAAAGAAACTCCCATCATTAAAATGCCAATGTGAAAAGCTTCTAGCAGCTAAACAAGGATGGTTGATGAGGTGCAGAGCATGTTGTTTTCATGTAAAGAAGGCATGGGAGGAAGATCTATTGGTGTTAAGGATTGAACCCCGTGACTTGTTGACAATTGTATGAATGGCCATGCTATTGCCCCTAGCCATCCTGTCATTCACTATCACTATTTTGATACAAGTAGAGATGTCAGTGATGTGAAATGTTAACTAGACTTGAGTAATGTTCATAAAATAGCTCTTCAATGACTTCTAATAATGCAATAGCAGATTGGGCATGAAATGCTACTTGAATTCTGGGTTTAGTAGCAAGTGTTGTTCAAGGCATTGTCAAATGTGCGATTTGAGGTAGTGTTTCCAACAGTACAATGATGAAGATGTGTATTCTTCTGAACTTGGTATTTCATCTCTATAGTGTAGTTCTGATTTCATCCTAGGAGGTGGTGCTACAAATATGATTGGTTATTCCTGCTGACAAAGAAATAGAAGGTCCATTTAAAAAAATAAACTATCATCATTAAAATTCCAATATGAGAAGCTTCTGGTAGCTAAACAAGGATGGTTGATGAAGTGCAGAGCATGTTTTCTTCACGTAGAGCATGCATGGGAGGAAGATCTGTTGGTTTTAGGGATTGAATTTCGTGGCTTGTTTACAATAATAGGAATGGCCACGTTATTACCTCTAGCCATCCCGCCATTCATTATCACTATTTTTGCTACAAGTAGAGATGTTGTTAGTGCTATGAAATGTTAACTAGACTTGAGTAATGTTTAGAAAATAGCTCTTCAATGACTTCTAATAATGTAATAGCAGATTGGGCATGAGATTCTACTTGAATTCTGGGTTTAGTAGCAAGTTTTGTTCAAGGCACTGTCAAATGTTAGATGAATTTGATTGCAATCCTCTAAGCAAAAAGAGACTGGCCACTGTGATAAAAGTGAGAGCATAAAGAAGCCAATTGTAATCATACTGTACCTATTTGTTTGATCACTAACCAAACAACATCACGCAACTAATTTTATGAGTTGACACCTTCACACAACTAACCTTCTCAATTATTCCTCCTCCGCAGGAATGTATTCACATTGGCCTTCTTGTACTAGTGTTGATCCAAGCTTCCTCAACAACACTGTATTCACAGTATTGACCTTCCTGTACCCAGGCCAATCTAGTATCCACGCTGTTGAAGCCCCTGCAATCAATTCTGCAACTATGGATCTGTATTTTCCCATGAAGATCTACTCCAGCAAAATCCAAGAGAACCATGGTTTCTTCAACTCTGAAGATCCACCATTATTATTGTTTCTATTACTGTAATTGATGCCCTTTCTAAATGTTAAACCCCATCACATCACATAACTAATTTTATCAATTATCCTTCCTCTGCACCAATCCATCCCTGATCGCTTCCTTCATGTTCTCTCTGGTTTGAAGATTCACAGTCCTGATATTGTTATTTCTCCTTACTCAAATGTTTTCCCAACATTGGCAGTAGATACCAACAGGGACGTGAAGAAAATTGCACAGAGCTGGCCAAAGAAGACCAAACAGAGCAGTGTGGTGATCATAGCAGCTGCATCCACACTGGCATTGTGAGTCATGGCCAGTCTAGTCCTCCTGTAGAAGTTATACTCTCTCGTGGGTCTAATCCATGGACACATACCTTGTGAATTTTTTAACTTTAGATTGATGATTGGTCAGCACAACTTTTTAACCAATACACAAAGAGAAAAACAAAATAAACGACTAAAGGACTGTTAATTTAGATCATGCTAACCCCAAACTGTTTCTTACATTTCTTGGCTTTGTTGTTAAAATGCCAAAGAGTTGACATTTTTTATGTAATTTAGCTAGATCTATTAATAATGTGAAAAAAAATAAGTTATGTCCAGGCACTCTGCTCTCATAGGAAACACGGTTGCCAAACTTGCTGAAGAGCAGTCTGAGAACTTCTAAGTTGTATACAATAATAGCGAATCCATTTTATATTGTGACTAGACCCATCCATGGGAATTTCGAAAATCACATGACAACCAAAATGAGTAGCAGGACTATCAAGACACTAGAAGGACTTATTTACAGCCATCATGATTTTATTGACAACCAAAAACAACATTGTTACAAAAATATAATCAGGATAGTACATAAAGCATGATCCAAGTTTGATGAAGATGGGTGGACTAACATCCTTGGGCCATGTTGTCCCTCATGGGCTAGTCTTAGGTCAGATTTTGTTTTCTGGTTCCAGGTTCTTCCAAACTATGGGATAGCTTTGGATCTACGTCAGTCATTTTAAAATGAATTTCAAAAACTTCATGGCAACCTTGCTTCCCTGGCATGCCACAAAATCCAAGCCATTTGTCCAAGTTACCTGCATTTTTTCCACCCCTGTAGATGATTGTCCCATAATCCATTTCAAGCTCATTTGTCACATGGATTTGCACAGGCTCTGGAACCTACTTAAGCAAATTTTGCTTGATCCTCTATGTGTCTACTTCCTGTTGCTTTCTGACGTAAATCAAATTGTGTTCCCTAGCCAGTCTGCAATCATTCTTCTTCAGGAATTTATGGTGGCAGTAGGTCCAAGCTAACCTTTGCTGTTTAAAATGATTGAAAATCTTTCTGTGAGGGTTGTGTACTTTAAAATTCCAAGCTACAGCGTGATGAAATCCATTTCATCTTCCTACACTAATGTTGTCGAAAATACAAGAAATGTGAAGGCACCTACGAGGAGTGGGTACATTGGGAACAAGCCTTCGTTGTTTTCCTTTAATTTGACGTTGCTCCAAACTTCACTGTTTGATATGTTATTTCTAGATTTTAGTCAGAATAAATTCTTATAAAATTATTATCCACTTCAATTATAGTTATTACTTATTCCTTGTTTTGTTTTGGCATCATTTCCCGTTATAGTTTCTAAGAGGTATAGGCAGATTCAAGCTTGACATTGACTCCAACTTAACACTTATAATTTGGCATAAGGTAATTATTTCTTCAGGGGAATTATTGTTGATATTTGTTGTCTATTTAAGAAAATTTATGATTGATATGCTCTCTTAGGTTTGAGTGCCATTTTCCAGCATGCATTCTTGTAACATTCTATTCTAGTTACTCTGGCATGCATACATGGAAACAAATAATTAAGTTGCCAAAGCCTTTGCCACATATATTGCCATATTTTAGAGATTTGTGAGGATAAATACTTAACTTATCATGATTTTGCAGGCTATAAGCCTATAAGGGCTGCAAGCACTGTTGTGATTGAACCTTATTAGCTGTTTACTTGAGGCATCATTAGCTTCTTATGCAAGCATGGTGGGTGTTGTAACTTCTAGAGACAGCCCTGAGTTGCTAAGGACCAATACCTAGGACATCTTAAGATCAGAGGATTTAGATACATTCACTTATAAATTCCTCTGAGAGTGTCTTTACAAAGAATTCATAGAACAGTGGTTCAGGAATGATGAGGATTCTTGGTATTTAGCTCATGCAAGCAAATTTTTACTCATAATAGTTTCAGGAGGTTGTATGTGTCTGTGATGCTTCAAATTGGCCAAGTAAAAAACCAATGAACAAATCTTTGGATATAAGGCGGAGGTGACTTGAAGAATTTAGTAGGGGAATTCTGGAGAGATGGGCTTAATCATTGTAAGAATCCAGTTCTCCGAGAATTTGGAAGAAAAAATGTCAAGTCAGAGATGAGTGATTACAAAGTGTCACGAAACGCAATATTAAGGCCGTGTAATATCTTAACACGTGAGTGTCATCCTTCCTTCTACAAGAACATATACAAATTCATGAGTTAAACTACTTACATCCAACGTCTTTCACACATGAGTCATTCGAATAGCAAATAGAGAAATGGTAATTCTAAATAAACATAAGGGAAACACATACATATTTTTCATCAATTCAATTGGAATCCAGTTAGAGATGAAGTTATATTATATTAGCCTTCAAAAAACAACTCTCCAGAATATGCATTTCAGAGCTCATAATAGCTTTTACATGACATATTACACAGTATGACCCCAAAACTTCCACAAAATCCAGAACCCTTTCTATCTGTCTGAATTTCCTTCATATAGAGTTTTCTACGAGCTCTTATCCAGATATTCCTTCTTGATAGGCCCGTAAATACATCGTGATCAAAAACATCATGATCAAACGCTGGAGCGTGCTATGAGCATCACTCCTATAACAGGAAAAATAAAAACAACAGCGGTGAAATCATGATTTCACTGACTAAACATCATAACTATAAAAGTAAACGAAACAAAACATTTGCAGGCCATGCAGGCCAGATCCTAAAACATTCATCTGGGGCGTCGCAGGGTGGCAGAAGATCCTTAGGTACGTGGCCGCATTGGAGTGGAGGATGAACCAAAGTGATGGGATGACATGGGCATCCTCGACTGCGAAGTGAACACCACTAGCGGATGTGTGTGCTTATAACACCTCTGCCACATGACTTATGAAGGCAATGGCGCAGTGTTGAAGAGTTCGAACAACGCACGGAGCTGAGTTAATTCAGAATAATCCGTGTTGGCCGAGAAAAACTGTTTAACCTTGGCTAGTAACAGAAATTTGTTTCGGAGAGATGCCACCAAGGTTTCAGCCTTAAGTCAAGATGTCTTCTCCTGGGCTGAGTCAGCTCTACATTTGATTTCGACCATTCTTTGCTCATATGTTGCCCAGGGGAGCAACACACCTAACAGATCCCAATGGGCTGGAAATCTTGCCTCCACGACTTTATTCCATTTATTTTCGAACGCTTCCACTCCCCTGGCAACTATCCCCAAACAGTGGGTTGCCTTTGCTCGAGCATCTTCCTTCTGTATCATTCTCATGATCTCCATCACCGTCCTAAAACGGTCGACCATTTTGCGCATTCCCAATTCCTCAGTGGGGATTTTGTTGATAAACTAAATGTAGCCCTGCGCGATCAGCACGTTCTCATTTCCCTCTCTGTGACCTGCATCCAACTGTGCCTTGAAGTCGCAGGAAATTCTCTTCTTATCATTAGCCAATGTGATGTATTCCCAATGATCTTTTACCTCCTTTATTATTTCAGTCCAGATCATCTGCCTGGCCTCCACCAAGGACATGTTACCTTAAAGTTGAGCGTTCAGGTCCTTGACTGATTTATTAAGATCCTGGGACTTTCTGCGAGCCGCGTCCATCTCCTTCTGTAAAGACAATATCAACTTTTCCTTTTCAGTCAAGGCAACCTTCGCTTCCTCTAAATATCTGCACATTGTTCGAGCTTCGTCTTCTAAGACCTTCAGCTCTGCCAGAGCCTTTGTCAAGTGCTCTAAGGGATTATGTGGTTCCTCAAGTATCGGGATGAGACAAACATGACTATCCTACACTTGTTGCAACTCAGCCAATCTTCTTTTTAGATCAGTTATCTCGTCACACTTCTGGAGGAGTATTTACGAGAGGGCATTCTTTTCTTTTTAAACTAGGGCCAATTCAACTGTCTGAATGCGTTCTGAGCTGAGAATATTCATCTTCCGTCGCAACTCTTGCACTTCTGGCTTTGTCTTTTTGAGCAGGGTCTGCACAGTTGTCTCCTGGTCGGCTCCCTTCCTTTTTATCATTGCCTTATACTCGGCCAGCTGCTTTGAGAGGGCTTTAGAGTTCGCCCTTTTCCTTTTCAGGGTAGCTATCATCTTATCCACCCGATTATGGGCCTTTTCCAAAGCAAGAGTGTGCTTCAATACCTCATTGTGCAGCATTTCTCCAATTTCTTTATGGAGATTCAACTTGTCGAGTAATGGAATGGATGCCAGATCGAGTATCATTTCTAGAGATTTGTACTTAGAACCGAGGGGAAAGGGATGAGATGTTGAGTGTTATACTGCAACCACCAATTGGTCATTTTCGACGTCGAGAGCCACCAAAAGCCTGGTGTGGTGTTTATCAACATACTGGGCTAGTTTTGCCTTCAACCTTTCTCTGGCCGACTGATTCTTCTCCTCGATCTTTTCCCCTAGAGGCCAGTCCATTCCCGATCCCGTGTCTCTTTCCGAGGGACCCTCCCCGGGGATAACTATATGTGAGTATGTTGAAGGCGCCTGTGAAGAAGTTGTGTCCAAAGAAACTTGAAACCCTGAATTATCTTTACCTCGATCTATATACTCGGGGACCACCTCATCAGGTTGTTCCATGACCTATCCTTTAGGTCCTTCTGTCCTAGGCTTTTTGTTGACGTGGCCCTCTTCTTCCACTTCCATGAAATATTGTACCATTCTATAGCTTTCTTGGTCCTGAGCCTCCTTGTTTTACACATTGTCTCCTTTGGAGCTTCCTTCAGCAATTGGGGAGTTGGCCTCTATCTCTGTTTCCAAAGGCCATGAATCAGAGTTAGCTTTCCATTCAACTTGAGGTCTAGGCTCATGTTCATATGTCGAAGACTTAATCTTCTTCCTTCTTTGTGCAATGACTCCCTCAGGGTCATAATGCCATACATCTCCTTGCAGGAAGTTCATCATTTGAAGCAACCCCTCAACCAAGGAAGTGCATGCCTTGAGTTGATTGTAAACGGCCCTACTACACTCAGGAGCTTTAAGATATAACCTTTCTTCGCAGGCACAAAATGAGTTTGGTCTGCACTTAGGACTTGCCTAGTGAACTCGAGGGCGAAGATTCTCGTGGGCATGAAGGCTAGCAGATGGAAAGGAGGAATCTCAGAACCATAACCCCTGATTTCTGTGTGATTCTTGAACAAATACCAATCCCCTACACAGTCTGTCTCATTGAACTGAAGCAACTCTTTCTGTTCAGGAAAAATCCTGGGCAGAAGGTTACCATGTATAATTTCATAGGCCCTGGACATGAAATATATGATGAATTTTATATATCCCCTGCCTTTGGGATGTTTTCGAACTGAAAGGGTCCACTCAAACACAGATTTTGGCTCTTCCCCTTGCTTAGAGAACTTGTCCAGGCCTAAGCCCTCGAACTTGTCTGCATGTGCGAACAAGAACAAATAGAACACCAAATAGTACCTGAAACAACTTGAAGTTGATAGGTCTTAGAAATGAGCCTAAATGACTGAGGCCAGAAAAGCGAGAATATCAAGCAAAACACCAGGTTGCATCATGAGGTCAAGAAATCCTAGACAAGCATTAGTTACCCAACCAACATTGTCGACCCCCAGCATACCCGAGATAATTGCTAGGATTGGTTGGATGGTGTCGAGGAAGAGAGAAAGAGGGAATTTCTCTATGGGTGGTAGAACAAACAGATGAGACGCAATAATTAGCTCTAGGAGGGACCTCTATTTCTCGAGAGGAAGGTTCGAGAAATGGCACATGAGGGTTACCTCGGTGAACTCAAGGCAGTCGTGAGAAGGAGGGTGACATAGGGCTTTCCTAATTAGCTGGGGGGTGATTTCGAGTATCTTGGTTCCCTGTGCGGAAAGGAATAAACCCTTCTGCTCAATATAAGCTTTGGCAAGCCAGGTTATAAATTCAGGAAAGTGATGAACTGATGGGGGAATTTGAAAATATAATCCTGATTCTACCACCCTAAACAAATCTTCACCCCGCCAATTATACCCCAAGAGCTCAGACCACATATTTTCCAAATTAAAAGGGTAAATGAGGTCGCAGATCTGGGCTTGGGAGTCCATGAGTGGGTCAGGGTCAGAGGTGGTCCTTGCCTCTCGGGCTTGCGGGGTCTCTGGGGCGGTTTTCTTCATTTTATCAACCATAATCATTGAAACACAGCAAAAGAAAACAAGAAGGGACCGACCAAATACCTTGGGCGACAAGAGCAATGTGAGGGATGACCTGCACAGGTTGTTGCTTTTACCCGGGTGCTCAGCTAGTAACAATATGAACGGTAAAAAACAACGGTCGAGAGTAAAACTCAAAGGGAAGGGGTCCTTTTAGAGCGAGGTGGAGGGTGACAATTGGAGGGCTGACGTCAAGAGGACATCAGCGAATGGACACGTGGCGCACAGAGATTGGCTTAGGACGACTAGGTAGGTGAGACTCGAGAGGCCACGTGCCCGACGCGTGCTACTGGCTTCGTACCCTGGACTTTTACCTTACCGCATTTACCTTCATACTATGACACGGGATGGGTGGTCCCGACCTGACTTTTCAACAGGTCGATGAGCCCACGGAAAATTGGAATTTCACTCCCAGAACCTCCCTGATTGGTTAACCTATTTGTTATCGTCAACAATTATAACAAGTCCGCTCTGACTTCTCCTTTCGACTTGGCTGCCGACAGAATGTCCTCTGCGTGGTCCGTTGAGTCGTGCTACTGTCTTTCGAGTTGCGCGATGCTTCTTCATGGGTCGCGCGGTCATTGACCCACCTTACTGATTGCGTGTAACTTCCCACACTGTCTTACCTTCCCCATGGCCTTGAGCTTAGCTCTGCACGAGATGATGTTTATGTCTATACGTTCACAGGCCAACAATGGGAACTAGGTTTTGGATAAAAATCCAAAGCCTAAAAACTATTAGTCAAAAAGTTCCTTATGAGCTTCTTAGTTGTTTTATTTTGGTGTTGTACTTATTTGAGATTTGTTGCTTGTGTATTGGTTATGAACTCAATTGAGAATGTATAAGATTCCAGTTATAAATTCTTGTGTAGTTGTAGGTCATTCAATCAATCCCCTACCTACATGATCCACAGACCATATTGAGACTGTAGGAGCACAAAAAAAATAATTTCAAGTTTCTTGTCAAGGTACTGGATAAGAAAGACAGAAATGAAATAAACGACTAAAAGACTATTAATTTAGATCATGTTGACCCCAAACAATTTCTTACATTTCTTGGCTTTGTTGTTAAAATGCCAAAGCATTGACATTTTTTTATGTAATTTAGCTAAATCTATTAATAATGTGAAAAAAAAAGTTATGTCCAGGCACTTTTTTCTCTCATAGGAAACATGGTTGCCAAACTTGCTGAAGAGCAGTCTGAGAACTTCTAAGTTCTATACAATAATAGCAAAGTCGTTTTATATTGTGACTAGACCCATCCATGGGAATTTCAAAAATCATGTGACAAACAAAATGAGTAGAAGGACTATATAGACACTAGAAGGACTTATTTACAGCCATCATGATTTTATTGACAACCAAAAACAACATTATTACAAAAATATAGGAGCATGATTCAAGTTTGATGAAGATGGGCAGACTAACATCCTTGGGTCATGTTGTCCCTCATGTGCTAGTCTTAGGTCAGCTTTTGTTTTTTGGTTCCAGGTTCTTCCAAACTATGGGCTAGCTTTGGATCTGTGTCAGACATTGTAAAATGAGTTTCAAAAAATTCATGGCAACCTTGCTTCCCTAGCATGCCACAAAATCCAAGACATTTGTCCAAGATACCTGCATTTTTCCACCTGTGTAGATGATTGTCCCATAATCCATTTCAAGCTCATTTGTCACATGGATTTGCACATGCTCTGGAACCTACTTAAGCAAATTTTTCGTTATCCTCTTTGTTTACTTCCTGTTTCTTTCTGACATAAATCAAATTGTATTCCCTAGCCCATCTGCAATCATTCTCCTTCAGGAATTTATTGTGGCAGTAGGTCCAAGCTAACTTTTTCTATTTAAAATGATTGCAGATCTTTTTGTGAGGGTTGTGTACTGTAAAATGCCAAGCTACATACTGAGGAAATCCATTTCATCTTCCTACACTAATGTTGTCGAAAATACCAGTAATGTGAAGGCACCTACGAGGAGAGGGTACATTGGGAATAAGCCTTCGTTGTTCTCCTTTAGTTTGATGTTGCTCCCAAACTTCACTATTTGATATGCTATTTCCATATTTTAGTCAAAATAAATCCTTATAAAATTATTGTCCACTTCAATTATAGTTATTACTTATTTCTTGTTTTGTTCTGACATCATTTCCCGTTATAGTTTCTAAGAGGTATAGGCAGATTCAGGCTCAACATTGACTCCAACTTATCACTTATAATTTGGCATAAGGTAATTATTTCTTCAAAGGAATTACTGTTGATATTCATTTTCAATTTAAGAAAATTTACAATTGATATGCTCTATTAGGTTTGAGTGCCATTTTGCATGCTATAAGCTTATAAGGGCTGCAAGCACTGCCATGATTGAACCTTATTAGGTGTTTGCTTGAGGCATCATTAGCTTTTTATGCAAGATGGTGGGAACTAGCTTTTGGATCAAAATCCAGAGCCTGAAAACTATTAGTCAGAAAGTTCCTTGTGAGCTTCTTAGTTGTTTTAGTTTGGTGTTGTACTTATTTGAGATTTGTTGCTTGTGTATTGGTTATGAACTCAATTGAGAATGTATAAGATTCTAGTTGTAAATTCGTGTGCAGTTGTAGGTCAATCACTCAATCCCCTACCTACAAGATCCATAGACCATATTGAGACTGTAAGAGAACAGAGTAGATTAATTTCAAGTTTCTTGTCAAGGTACTAGATGAGAAAGATAGAAATGAAATAAACGACGAAAGGACTATTAATTTAGAACATGTTGACCCCAAACGGTTTCTTACATTTTCTTGGCTTTGTTGTTAAAATGCCAAAGCATTGACATTTTTTTATGTAATTTAGCTAAATGTATTAATAATGTGAAAAAAAAGAAGAAGTTATGTCCAAGAACTATGTGCTCTCATAGGAAACATGGTTGCCAAACTTGCTGAAGAGCAGTCTGAGAACTTCTAAGTTCTATACAATAATAGCAGTCATTTTATATTGTGACTAAAAGGGAATTTCAAAAATCACATGACAACCAAAATGAGTAGCAGGACTATCTAGACACTAGAAGGACTTATTTACAGCCATCATGATTTTATTGACAACCAAAAACAGCATTGTTACAAAAATATAGTCAGGCTAGTAATTAGAGCATGATCCAAGTTTGATGAAGATGGGCAGACTGACCTCCCAAGGGTTGGCCCCTGAAGCTACATTGACCTGTGTAGCATCCAACTTACTTTCCTCCTCTTCCTTCCTGGCAAACCACCTTCCCCCTCCAATTCCCCTCTTTCCATTACCAACTTCCTAATTTCAATGATAAGATGTTCATAATACATACTAGTGGCCCAAATTATCTGTCTTCCCCTCCAAATAGTCCTAGTCCAGCTTGTTGAGGACCACCCTTTGCTCGGCTACTCTCTCTCTCACCATCATGGCGACGGAGATTTTTATTTTCCAGCACATTTCAACCATCCTCAAGAATTTGGTATCTCTACTGCATGAGAAGCTTGTTAGCAGCAAAGCAACATGAAGGTATATTGATTAAAAAAAAACTTCGACAGTGAGTGTGTGGGTGCCTAATAACAGGAATTTTTGTTTGATGGCTCAGCTCTGATGTCTCAAAATTAAAAATCTATGGAGCTATATCATTGCAGGTTCAACTTGGTCAGTCAGAGAGTAAGACACTAAGTTTAAATGCATGCCCCTGTCTTATTCATTGGACCATATTCATGCCAGGATCGGGAATACACACTCATTTTTCCCCGATAAAGCCATCCTAAATTTCAAGGTCATTGGATCTAATAAATTTCCTATATGATAATGAAAACAATGTGTATCGAATGTGTATCGTTACGCTTTATTAAAACTCCATTTAGTTCAACTTCTAACTAGCTAGATTTGAGCTTCATGCAGAAGGCTCTAGCCTATTGGCAAGAAAATGGTCATACAAAAAACAGAATTTAAATAAAGAAATACCAAATTTATCCTAGGTCCCAAAATGCCTCGAATCCGGGCTGCCTGGAACTTCGACATTCAACATTGAAATGAAAAGGCTACTACATCATCAAAACATCGAGTAATTGAAGAGAAAACCTACCAAACCATGAGAAAGCCCTGAAAAGCACTTGGATAAAATTAAGGATAGGTAATCCTGACCTTTTTCTGAGCCAATTTATGCAACTTGGGAATCACTTCATGCAATATAGCCTTGATGTATCGAATTTCAGCATTCAGGGTCATGACCGCTCTCTTGTTCTTCTGGTACCAAAAAAAGCCATGGAATTTAGCAGTTTTTTCCGGCATTTTAAAAATCGAGCTAGGGGAAATGTATGGTAAACTTACCTAATTTGCGGCCTCAATGACACAACGGTATAAAGCCTGACAAAGGTTTTGTTTCCGAAGATATGATTCTCCCTCTGTTTCTCTGTTTGTCAATGTTACTTTTCATACTTATTGCAAATGGCGTCCACCCCATTGAGAATTAGATGATGCTCGTCTTCATAATGATCATATATCGATTTCGAATTTGTATTTTCCTTCGGTTTGTTTTCCCTCATAATTCCTTCCCCATGAATGAAAAAACAAGGATTCCAATTAAACCTTGATTTCAAATTTTTCGATTCTGTTTTTTCCCTCTGTGTGTTTCTCTCATAATTCCTTCCCAGCGAACAAAAAACAAGGATTCCAACTAAAACCTAACCTTGATTTCAAATCTTTAGAATTTGTATTTTCCCTCGTAATTCCTTTCCGCAAAAAAACGCAAAAAAACAAGGATTCCAAGTAAACCCTCCATTTCAAATCTCTTGCAATTTGGAAGTGAAATTGCGCTGATTCGAAATTCAAATTTCAACTCGGTGTGGAATTAATAGTGTTACATGAATTTGGCATTGGAGGTTGAATAAAGTTGTGATAGTCCATAATTCTTTCAATGTATGGGAATTTTTTGTGTTGGTTTATGAACTCATAATTTTCGTGAGATTTATGTCACCTCTTAGTATGGTTTCTAGTGTTGTTATAAATGAAAATAAAATTATGTAATTTCATTTTAGTATGTTTTCTAATGTTGTTATAAATGAAGATAAATTAATGGTGTGGACATGTAGCTTGTTATTTTGCTATGATGTGATTAGTATTTGGTTAATTCTTTTTTTTTATAATTTTTTTCTTTTTACTTTTTCACTATTATGGTTGATGTGTGTAATTGTAGTCGTATTATTTTCTTTTCAAGTGTGACTGGACTAGATTATTCTAACATGTGATGAATGAACAGATTGAATGTTTGACTTATATTTTTTTATGTGAGAGTATTATCAAATACAACGTGTTTAATGTTCCCCTTGTATGGAAATCGACTATTCTCCTCTACATGGTGGTTAGGTTATTAATTTGCTCAAGATTCGTAAACTATGCATGGCGAACTCTAATTGAACACCTCATATGTCTTTTTCAAGGTCCAACATAGGGACATCAAGTGATTGGACCTATACTCAACCGGCCCTTTCCTTTATAGAGTGGGAAGTCCTTTACTCGTTTCTTTGCTTGTTTGTACACTCCTCGCTAATTCTTATGATCGATGTCAAGTGTAGGCCTTTGCCGTGATCTTCACTAAGCACAATGCTTCATCTTGTCAGTAAGCACATTCAATAAGTAAAGCCACTTTGCTCACTAGGTCTACATTTGGGCAAATTTCTTCCCTTTAATTCTCTTTGTTTGATAATGCACCTTTTTTTTCTTAGTCATTATCTAGTCATATATTTTAGTCCTGGACTAAATTAGTCATTTATGTTAGTCGCTTTTAGTTTAGTCACTTATTATCTAGTCGTATATTTTATTCCTAAACTAAATTAGTCATTTAAGTTAGTCGTTTTTAGTTTGGTCACTTAAAATTGCTCAAATTTAGTAGTAATTCACTTGAAATGATTGCGGTGACTAACTTTTTTAGTCACCTAGTCATTAATTTCATCATTTTCTACTAGTGTTTGGAATAATTCGTAAGAACAAGGCTAGACTGTAGCATCCAATGCAAGTGAATATAAAACGTAAAGTGCAGAAAATTGCTTAAACTAAGAATGCAACAAGGCTAAAGTTACTTATCTAAACAATGTGCACAAAGCTTCTCGGGCAGTAGGGGCCCTCTACCACCAGATTAGCATACAATTCTCCTCAAGATTGCCTCAGATCTTGCAATAAAGCGGTGATTCTTTCATTAAAGGAAAATTATTTCAAAAATAGAGTATTACGGTCTTCTGAGATATAACAACAAAACATAAATCTAGCTAACTGTTTCTCGGTCTCCCGAGTCATTCCTATAATAAAATTACATAACTGCCCTTGATATAAAATAGGAATAAATGTCTTTCCCAACCAAAATCAAATTAGAACTATGGGGGAGGTCTCGTACTGTGATTAAAGATATCTGTACAGTCCTTGTCCTATTACAAGTCTATCTCTTAATTTTTTTTTCCCACGTGCATAACCACCTATAGAATTCTGCTCAAACATCGTAGGGTGCAATGAATGATGTGGATGAAGTATGGAATTCACCCATATGCATTTTTCTTTGAGGTGACACCTAGAACCTGTGAGAACATGAAGACAGCTGTGGAATCGGCAACTAGCTACATAATGGCTGCATTATGTAGCTAAGTCTAGTCAAAATTTACTACAACAAAAAAACCATAAAAGTGTAGCAAGTTAGTCATTATATACATTCTTAAAGCAACTTTAATTAATCCTATTGATCATTTAAGCCTATAATTGATAAGGGACAAAGGAAATGAAGTGAAATTTGGTGAAGGGGAAGGACACCTTTGGGGCTCAACACCTACTAGCAGACATTCTGAATGTGCTCAATGAATTTGTTTTCCATGTCAGCTTCAGATTGGACATGAGCCGAATCTACCTAAGTAGCTACAAATGCTATATCAACATCAATGGGGCATAGTGGATGGAATCCCAAGGGCCCACCAGAAAGGAGTTGTGTTCATTTGAGCTATGGAGAGCTCATTTTTATTTGTGCTGGACATATGGAAGGCTTTCATCCCATGTACGAAGATGCTTCAAGTTGTACATGTGCATAATGTGCACGATCATTATGGAGAGTTATGGTGGCCATTGTGATGCCTCCAACTTTAATACATATGTCCTTTAAGGATGTGATAAAAAATAAATCTAGAAGTCCAAATGATTTGAAGTATTCTCTTATTCCTAGAACCTATATAATGGAGCATGTTGAAAGTTGAAAAATGTCATTGCTAGATATCTCAAGACTAGAGGTAACTTGTTTATGTTCAATTTATAAAAATATGTATTTATCTGTAGATTTAATAGATATTGGCTTCGTGCATCAACGTTGTAGATCCAATTAAGTTGGAGAAAGAAGTATGAGATCTCTTTTAGCTCCTACTACAAGGAAACGACCCTCTAGCAGAGGTTATAAAGGAGGTTTTTAGTGTTATAAAATTAGCCAAAATTTTCAAAAAAACATATGCTACCACATCCGTTTCTGGTAATGGAGGTTTTGGTGGAGCTTTTAACGGAAATTCAACACAACTAAAAAAAAATGGGCGGTCAGAGATTATTACGGATGTTTTTTCATCGGTGCTCTTATCAGGTTTTAACGCACCGATGCATATCGGTAGACAACGCACCGGGGCAGTCGAAGGAGAATGCACCGAGCCGCTAAGGAAAATAACAGCACTAGGCCTAGTGTTTGTGATACAACGCATGGGGCCGTTCTAATTGGTCTTGGGATATGAGAGGTGCCCATAGGTCGTATCAACGCGCCAGTGCGTATGCTTATATAAACGCCCCGGTGCATCGTATCACACAAATGCACCGAGGTTTACAATTGGTATCGGTATTCATGCGGTGCAAATATGTCATACAAATGCACCGGCGCTTATCGACACATAAAAACCCTGGTGCGTACTATCACAGAAATGCACCGAGATTTTTAATTGGTATCGGTATTCGTGCGGTGCTTATTGGTCATCCAAATGCACCGGTGCATATAGACAGAAAAAAATCCCTGGTGCATAGTATCACACAGACGCACCGCAATTTATAATTGGTACCGGTATTCGTGCGGTGCTCATAGGTGGTAAAACAACACCAGTGCATATATATACATAAATGAACCAGAGCGCCATGCTGCACAAACGCCTCAATATTTTTAATTGGTTTTGGTATTTGTGCAGTCTCGATAGGTAGTATAAATGCACCGGTGCACTTAATAATACAAGCGCACCGGTTTTCATTCTGTATTTTTTAGAAACATCGACCTGTGGCAGTGCAATTATTGTGATTGTTTTAAATTCATTATTCATAAAAAATCGACACATATTATAACAATGTTCATATTAATTAAATTTTTATTAATGGATTTGAATGTGATGTTTAGCTTAATTTGTTATATCATATCATAATTATTGTGGTTTTTTAAAATTCATTATTCATCAAAAGTTGACACATATATATGTTATAACAATATTCATATGAATTAAATTTTTATTATTGCATTTGAGAACGACAATGGAGAACGCAATAGAATAAATTAAAACATTTATTATTATTATTATTATTATTATTATTATTATTATATATATATGAATAAGACATTATTTGTCATACAAAATGGGACAGTTATTGGTATCCCTTTATCTTTCAATTGGGACACTATGTCCATTACATTAAAGAAAATGTCTGATTTCACAGACATTTTCAAAAATTACAATGCCTTTCTTTTATATCCAAACATAGTGATCATCATTCTTCGCTTGAACCGCTATCACTGCTAGAGCTACTTCCATGACTTGGGTTATTTTCAAAAAAAAATTGTTCACGACGTTGATTGTTTTCTTCTTCTTCACCTTCCTCCATCTACAAACATAAAAATAAACTGTAATGAGTGTATATACATTGGTGAGAATAATGAAAATTGCAATATTAAATAATATACATCAATGTAAATCGAAAAGAAATGACGTACCAATGCAACAATTGACTCATAAACTATACACATTCTTTCAAAACCATGTAACATGCCATCTTTCAAGATTTGATCTGTTGGCGCAGTGCCATACTTTGTTTCCTGCAAGTTTTATACCCCATAAGAAATCATATATTTAATATAAAAGATTTATTTTTTCTATTAATTATAGACGTAGCTAAGTAAAACAAGATCGATAGATGCTTACAAATTCCACAATTAAGTTCTGATATGCCAACATATACGCACAACCCATATTTAAACCAATTTCAATCAATTCCTCTGATGGTTCTTCTTTGTATGTTAGCACTTGTTTGGAGACATTCAATGATGATTTTTGTAAAACAACTTAAAAATACAAAAATGAAATCTAGTTAAGTTGTTATAAGGAAGTAACAATTACTCACAAACTTAGATATCAATCCTTTTCTTCCTTGTCATCCTGTTTTATGTGTTGAATGGGTTCCATTTTCTTTTCTTTTCTGCAAGAAAATACTTGAAAATTAATATTTAATGCTAAATTGTTTATTTATTTTACTTAATGATAAAAAAATTCAATGATTACATATTACATTTGAAGCACGTTGTTGTTGAGATGGCTCCTCCTGCGATGCAATTTTGTCCATTTCTTTGACCATCTCCTTGTACACCTTTTGGACATTCCTACTGGCATATTTCTGATATCAGCTCGTTCATCTTTTGAGATTTTCATAATCTTCCTAAAAATGTAACATGACAATAAACTATTTAATTTTTATATTGATATATGAAAAGTAAGTATAACAAAAGTGATATTTATAAATAATTCTAGACAAACATCTAAAGGAATATTACTTTTTCATTCATTCTTTTTTGTTGTTGTACGTTTTTGCTATTAAAATTCTCACATGTCTCATTGAACAATTCTCTGGAAACTCTTCCTGTAGTTTACATAAAATCTAGTTCTTGGAATCATTGGTTTGGTTTTTGTATTGTAAGTGAGAAGAACGTCTATACATTTATTCCACTAGATCCCCCAAACATTTGTAAAAGCTTTTCCCCCTTTCGTTAACCTCCAACACCACTCCAAATGAGCTAAGGAGCAATTCATTTTCATTTTCATGTTCTATTGTTTTTCTTTTCTTAGAAAAACATTCCTTTTCTAAGTTGTTGGTTCCTATAGAACATTAAACAGAGGTGAATTAATAGACTTTTTCACACATGTTATCTAATAATTTTAATTATATTATTAATGAAAACTAAAAAAAGAAACTCATATTGGATTGATAGTATTTTTTCATTCAATACCTCATTCATTCTTTTCCAATTTTTCCATCAAGCTTATACATTGTTCTTGTCCTAGATCAGAAATAACCTTATCGAGCTTCATCATTTTGTGGCTCTGCATGATACACATTAAACAATACATATTATTTAAACTTATATATAGTTCAAAAATAATTTTGTTGTAAAAAATTTACAAAGAACTTTCCTTTTTTGCTTTTCTTGATGTGTTATCAGTATTTTTGTTACTTGATCTCTTGTCAGTCATTTCTTTAACAATATCAAACCTATATCATATCAGTCAATAATATATTTTTAAATAAACTGTCAACTTCTGAATTAAAAAAAAAAAAAATCTCAAAAAACCGGTGTGCCATTCATGGTGAACGCATCGACTTCGGTGCATTCATGACTTTCACATGCACCAAAAAAACAGTATAATACACTGTACGGTGCTCTATGTCAACAAGAAGCCTCGGTGCGTTACATGTCAATGACCTCATCGGTTAACCATCATAAAAATAATAAAAATCAACCATTGTTAGTTTTTTTAGCATAAATCGATGCTATATTTTACATATGGCACACCATTAAAAAAATATTATTTTTTCACATTACTTATCCAGTGCTCTTGTAAACAACAGACCACCATTGCGCTACCTTACTTAGGGCGCACCGTAAAAAATCTATTTTTTTAAAATCATTCCAAGGCTTACATGGATTAGGATACGACTATGCTAATCATCCCGTCGGTTGCATTTCTTAGGTCTATACTTAGTAATACACACCCTATAAATCTAAATTGAAAAGTCCTAATTTTGAATTACAGAAAGAAGAAGAGGAAAGGGGAGAAACAAAAAGAAAGTAAGGTTTGTGTTTTTTGAAAGTTTCTTTTTTTTCGAAACTGAACGTTTGCGATGCGTCATAATAAAATAGCGGACCGGCTGCATATTTTTTTATTTTTTTATGACAGTACTTTCGCGGTGCACTATGATAACCTACCGCCCTAGTGCACTCTGTCAAACAGGGCGCACTGATTTATTTTCTTATTTATTTATTTACGCAAGGGCCAACATGAATTGGGATCCGACTATGTAGGTCAACCCGTTCGTTGGATGTATTAGGTTTATATTTAGCAATATAAACCCTATAAATATAAATTCAAAAGCCCTAATTCTGAAATCATAGCAAGTGGGAGAATACAGGACAGAAACAAAAATAATGTAGGGCATGTTTGTAAAATGGTTTTTTTTTCAAAACAACATGTTATGCGGTGCACCATAATGTAATAGTACATATGGTGCACTGATAAAAACATAATTTGTTTTTTTTATTTTTTATCATTGTACTTTCGCGGTGCGCTTGTATAACAAAGCGCACCAGTGCGCTATGTTACGAAGGGGGCACCGATGAAAAAAAATGTCTTTTTTAGGATTGACGCAAAGGCCAACATGGATTGAGATCTGACTATGCAGATCCTCCCGTTGGTTGCATGTCTTAGGCTTATATTTAGCAATACAAACCCTATAAATGTAAATTGAAAAACCTTAATTCTGAAATCACAGTAAGTGGGAGAAGAAAGGGCAAAAACAAAAATAATGTTGGGTATGTTTGCAAAATGGTTTTTTTCCAAAATAACACGTTTTGCGGTGCTCCATAATGTAATAGTGCACCGGTGCCATATGTTACGAATGGCACACTGATAAAAACAATTTTTTTTTTATCAGTATTACTTCAGCGGTGCGCTTGTATAACGAAGCGCACCGGTGCACAACGTTATGCAGGGCGCACCGCCGCAAAAAATTATGTATTTTTTTAAGATTGACACAAGGGCCAACATTGATTGGGATCCGACTATGAAATTCATTTCGTGGGTTGGATTTCTTATGAGTACAGAAACCCTATAAATCTAAATTTAAAAGAAAGAGGGAGAAAAAATGGTAGAAACAAAAAGAATCTAGGGTTTTGTTTGTAAAAGTTGATTTCTTTTTTTATTTTATTTTTCTGAAAACTGCAGAAAAGGTAAAAAAATGCAGAAACAAAAAGTTAAAAAAAAAATAAGATATGATTTTGTATTTTAATTCATAAAAAACTAGAGAAAAAATAAAATAAAACAATAGACTTTGATTTCTTATTTCACTGCATAAAAAAACCTGTAGAAAAAAGTACAAAAAAACAATAAACTTTACTCACGTCATTTAAAATTATATGGTACGGGGTTTGAATTACCAGAGTTTTGGAATTCGGATTATCTGAATACTTCTGTTCAAACGTATTTCCCTGCTCCACAGTGCTCTCGTGCTCTATTTTCTCCAGGTATGTATCCTGCAAATCTCTGGCTGAATTTTTTTTCAAAGATAGTGAAATAATGAAAAGTGTTTAGTATTTGAAGAAATGTTTTATGAAATTAGATTTTCAAAAATATTTTGCCGCCCAATTTTCAATTTACCACTTTTTTTTCACTTAAATAAAAAAGGGTTACACTTTTTTTTATTGTGGTTATTTGTTTACCGATGTGTCATTTAATTCAATCGCACCAGTGCTACTTGTTACAAAAGTGCACCGGTGCACAAAATAAAGAACCGGCCAGTGTGGTTATCTGAACAGTACGCACCATAATTACATTTAGGTTTGTGCACCAAAGTTTATTGTTGTTTTGCTCAAATGCAGGGAGAAAATATCATATATTATAGGAAATGGACAATTCTTAAAATCTAGCTTGTTCCATAATATTTCTCAAAGTCCATCGCGGAGTTCTCCCTATCCATGTGGAGACATAATATTTACTTCAGATTTGTTTTATTTTTTCACTATCTAATTGAATTTATGTATGTTTTTTATCCATGTAGTCAATCATGCACAACTTAATTAAATTTATAATGTATACAAATTTGCAGGTTCATGCAGATTCATCATCGAGTTCAGATGCACAAAATTATATTCAAAGTACTGCTCCAAAACATCGAAAGTTCTTATCAGGAGCTGCATACCACAAGATTCATTTGGTAGATGAAAATGGACAGCCGCTTCACCCTGCCAATTGTAATAATATTGCATCTTCTAGCCACAATCCCGAGACAATGATGGTAATTATAATTATAATTGTTTGGTATATATATTGATTAATATGTACGCAATTATATCAACATCAAACCAATTTATAATCATGCAATATTGTCAACATGGTTACAAATTGATATCATAATATTTTGTACTAATCATGTTCAATTTTTTTATTTTTTAATTACTAGGATTCTAGTGATGATGAATGACCTATTTACCATCTTCCGTTGCACCCCACGACAATGTAAAATCGAGAGAAGATTGAATTAAGAGAAAAAATCGGAGAGGAACGATACCAAGAATGGTTGAATCAACCACCGATTCAATTCCCGCTATGTCCAGATTCACCAATTAGGAATGACTACAGCGATAGTAGTTCTTCACAAGCTGGCAATGGAGACAATCAAACAGAGGTTGGTATGGATGATTACTTAAGGGATACGACTGCCATGGAGACAATGTTGTTAGATGCATTCCAAAATGATGATCAGCTAGGGGATGATGCTCATATCGTTGACACCTTTTTCGAAAGCCTTAAATTTGCTTCCACCACCCCTCTCTTTCGACCCGGAGGTCAGTCAAAGTCTACCCAGTTGGGGACAACGATGTTACTGTACAACTTGAAAGCAAAGTTTGGCTTGTCTAATGCATGTTTCTCGGAAATTTTGAGGTAAGTTACCATAAAGTACTTCCCTTATATATAAATTTGAAATATAATCAGTACACTGCAATGAACATTACAAATGTTAAATTTTATGAATGTTAATAATTATATCGACATTAATGTACATTTATTAATATATTTTTCCATGATCACCAACTACAGGTTATTCAAAGATAAGGTTCTTCCGAGTGATAATGTCTTGCCCGGTAGCTGCAAGGAGGCAAAAAAATTGTTGAAAATGTTGGGTGTTGATTACATATCATATCATGCATGTCCAATTGATTTTATTCTATATAGAGGAGAATATGCAGACAAAGAGATGTGTCCAAAAAGTGGGCATGACAGGTATGATAAATCAAAAAAGAAGGGTAAATCACGTATTGGTCCTCCTTTTAAGATATTGAGGCACATGCATATAATCCCAAGGGTTCAAAGGCTCTTTCGTTGCAAATAATTAGCTATGTTACAGGGATGGCATGCCTCACACAGAAGTGAGTTGGGAGTTATGCGAATACCAACTAATTGAATAGCCATGAAGCATATAGAGTATACATGGCCCGAAAAATTCAAGAATGAAGTACGAAGTCTACGACTCAGCATAGCCATGGATGGCGTCAACCCATATTCCCTCCAGAACACCAACTATTCTATTTGGCCTGTAGTAGTGATGAATAATAATATCCCCCCATGGTTATCCGTGAAGAATGAACATCTTATCTTGGCTCTCATAGTCCCTGGTAGAAACAAGTGAAGAATATGGATGTCTACTTACAACCACTGGTAGATGAATTGAAGGAATTATGGGATGGGATAAATACATACGATGTATCAAGACCCATCACAGCAGAGAGGAGGTGTATGTTGTATGGTATATTTTCTTACACGACACATGATTATCCAGGCTTAGGAGTTTGCTCTGGTAAATTTCCTGTTTAATTTATTGATTTGTTTATATATAATGTAACAATATTCTTTCACATATTAGTTATTTAATTCTTTGTAATATCATTTGTTGTGATCTTCATGATATTATTTAACATGCCATGCATATTAATTAATGTATAAAAATATAATCTCACAGGTTTTGTAACAAAAGTGTATTTTGGATGTAAATGTTGTGGGCCTTCTTTGAAAGCTAGATGGTCCAAGGACCTACAAAAGCCAGTGTATGATTGATCCAGGATATTC